>JALLPD010001471.1:0-12006 GCA_036940065.1 Cyclotella cf. meneghiniana | reverse complement strand
CTGGTATACAGCTGGTATATAGCAGTCATTTCCAATATACCAGGCGTATACTCCCATTTACCAATTGTAGTGATGTGAAGCAATAACAGAAGCATCCCTGTCATCACCAACAATAGGATCCATCTTTGAACTGATGTCTTCTGTTATGTGACTATCATTATCACACATATGTTTGAGTTGTGAGTGTCCTTTTTCTTTTTCAGGGTTACTGTCATCCTTGATGGGTTCAGTGGTTGAGTTTGCCTCATCTTTCAAGGCAGTTGCTTTCTTGAATGGTTTTTGTGTTTTTGGAGGGAGTCTCTTTTTTGCCACAGCTGCATTGGTGACTAAGAAGGCTCGCTTTCCCCTTCTACCTTGGCTCCTCTTCTAATTATAAGCAAAAGAAAACAAATGAGTCAAAGTAGTTTAGCACATACAAAATACATGGAATGGTTTTGCAACTTGCTGTCATTGGACAATGATCTGCCCTTTGTCTGAGATTGTGAAGAATGTTTGGGAGTTACAGGTTTGGTTTTTTGTTGACCTTTGAGTGAACATCAATGAAGGTGACCTCTGCTATGTTAAGAGTTACTTTGTCCATGCCCTGTTCACACATGTCATTCAATTTCTCAACAAATATGTGGTCTAAGGAAAGTCTTCATCATCTAGAGAAGAAAATGGCTACGGAGGAGATAAAGTTGAGGTGTATGATAAGAAAACTGAACAAAAATCTATTTTAAATGATGATGTTGTAACTCCGGTAAGTGGCTGGAATAACAATCGACAAAACACAAAAATGACATTGTTATGCAGGCAATCTACCTGAGAAAGGACAACAAGTGGTACATGGAAAGAAATAATTTCACAATGACTGGACAATGACGGCAATCAAAGTCAAATCATATCATCATTCAGGCCAGTGGAAAGAATTGCAACAACTCATGGAAAAGAAATGTTTTATAATTGGAGAAAACAATGTCATTATTCCAGTCAATGGCCAGAATACCGATGGAGAATGCCAAAAATAAACACACACTGAGAATCATTATGACACTTGGAGGTTTATAACATCAAACAGGCATGCAACAACGACAATATTGCTGCAAGTATTTTTAATTAAAAAACAGTTAAAATCATTGCATTGGAATTTTGGTCACATTTTTGTCAACATTGCTGGTCCAGAGAGCAACAAGATTGGTGCGTGCTGTTTGGATAACAGTGCCTTGAAGTATGGTCATGTTGGTGAGGTGATAAGTTTTAAGAAAAAAACAAATTGAAATAAAGATGCTACTCACTGTTGCCTACTTCTGATTTGTTTGTGTTAATGATCATTGTGATAGGTGTGTTGTCAAAGGCATTGTTGTTGGCACTGTTGACTGTAGCAGGGACTTCTTGCTCATTGTTTGGTGTGCCTTTTTTCAATGTGTGTTCGCTAAGTTTAGTGTATGATGTGCTGTTCCTGCTTTTTATGAATGCTGAGGCTGCTTCTTAATGCAATAAATGCAAAAGGCACTGACAATGTGATAAATAATGAGGTTTCAAAAAGTTTCAATGTGACCCCATGGAGAATAGAAAATGGGCAATACTCCAGATTTTGTCCTCAAAACAGCTGTGAAGGAACAATTTGCCATGGTACTAACTAAATTTGATGGACATGTGGATAAGTAGGTGTCACAGTGGATAGGATTTCTTATAATGGTTTGTTATGATAACGACCCTAAATTTCAGTCATCATACTGGCCGTTGTCTGGAATTATGACATTGAAAGTGGTTTGTGATCTTAGTGATTTCATTGTCATTTTTTGTCATAATCCAGGTCACTGACCTGGATTACGACCACCTGTATTGATTTCCAATAACTTTCTGTTACATTGGTTTTCTTAGATGCCACCAAAAAGTTTGTCACATACTGTGCAAGCAAGACCTGGCTGTTCTAGGAAGTCTTCTCCCACCAAGGAGGTTCCAGCTGCCATTTCCATACCAGCGAAACAACAATTTGCCATTGACATGGGGATGTCCTCTGCCTACACCATGGAATCATCTCTATTGAGGTCCACCATTGGTTTTCTAAGCACAATGAGCTTGATGAAGATCGATTTCAAGGATTTGGTCACTGCAAAGTTTGATTTGTTATAATAATGACCCCACATTTCAGCCATAATTGTGGTCATTGACCGGAATTTCAATGTGGAAAGTGTTTTGAGATCTAAGTTGTTTTATTGTTATCATTGTTGTAATCTAGGTCACTGACCTGGGTTATGACTATGTGTATTGATTTCCAATAACTTTCTGTAACATTGGTTTTCTTATATGCCACCAAAAAGGGTGTCACCCACTGTGCAAGCAAGATGCAGCCATTATAGGAAGTCTTCTCCCACTGAGGAGGTTCCAGCCACCATTACCACACCATTGTAACAAGAATTTGCTGTTGACATGGAAATTTCCACTGCCTCAACCACGGGATTGTCTCTATCTAGTTCTACCGTTGCATCTCCAGGCACAATGAGCTTAATGAAGATCAGTTTTTAAGGATTTGGTCACTGCTGAGTTTGAACAAGTTGAGGTGAAATAATGTCCTCATCATTCCCATTCTCAATCCCACCTTGTATACCCATTAACAGGCCTCCTGGGACTCCAAACATAGGGACAAAATGTGGACAGAGCAATGATTTTTGAAATTGTGTTGCTCCAGGGATATAGGTAGAGGATAGCTTAGAGGAAGGCTTAGAGGAAGGCTAGGTAAGCAACACACTCTCTAAGAGAGCACGGATTCTAAAGGCATTTTCTAATGACAAGGGAAGAAATGTCAAATTTCATAAAAAAGGTTTCTTCAGACATTCAATGTAACAAATGACTTCATTGTGGCTGGTCCAAGAGTGAGATTGGGGACTCAAATTTATGTCAAGCAATGCACCCTGCACTGTTCCCATCTATGTTTTAAACACTTAAATAATGTGTCATTATTTTTATCCCAAAAGGATTAGATGATGGTAAGATATACTATCACTCAGCTATCACTCTACACAGCATGCAGATACAATTTAAACCATTGCCCCACCATCACAAACCAACACACTTTTACAGCCGGCCACCATTGCAGTGGCCACCACACATCATGTGTGTTTGTTCACATTGCATCCCCAATTGTTTGGGTTTCCAGGGATGTTTTAATTTTGTGTGAATGCCATTGCCATAATTACAGTGCTCTTGCACTTTTTTGCCTCTTCTATCTCTCACTAACCCAAACTCTGATGTCTTTTTTCTGCCTGGTTTCATAATTTACAATTATAAATTTATGTAATACATCATAGTACGACTAACATAACGCCTACTGTGACTAGAAGCACCACAAGTTGCATTTGGGTCATTTGTAACAGGAATAACTGCACAAATACACTATGTTCTAGTGTCAATTCATTCTTATTTTCCTGCTGATAACTTTGATAGTGATCATGCCACCAGCACCAGAAAATAGTCAATCTTTGGGGTGCCCCCCAAGACAACAATGCATCAGTGGCACAAGAGGGGTTGATGAGGACAGCAAAAACACAACAAGGGGTTTGCTATTTATGGAAACTGAAATGCCAATATTTCATAGATGCATCACTTGTGATTACTTGTAAAAACAGCCCTACACCCTAATCCACCACAGATTTTGTCATAATAGCTCACACAAAATTTCTTTCCCTTAAAAATTTGGAATGAAAAAATGCCTTAACATTCTGGAATGAATGCAATACCCTGTTATATAGCACCACCTGTGACTGTCCACCAAAGTAGCATTGATCACCACTGCTATCCTTTGATGTTTAAAATATATGGAAACTTACAAGTTATCATAGTTGACAAAATATATTATTTGTTCCATTTTGCTACAAACGGCTTACTTCATTTTTACATTATGTCAATGATTACCACAGGCACAGGGAACTGCTCCAACAGCAATAGTGTCTGTTGGTGACATTCACAAGGGAAATAGAACAATCCAGCTTATCTTAACAACAAAGGAAGATTTATCTTACAACAAAGGAACTATCTTTAACACTTCGACGGAGGTGAATGTTAAGATGTGGCAAAATGCATCAATAAACAGGCAACAGCATTTCTTTGGTGAGAAATCACAATGATTGTCTTTGCAGTTGATATCAGCCAGAGGCCACATTACCCTCCATTTTGGATGGAACATCATTGAATTGCAGTTCCAACAATCCTTAATGTCTCTTGTGAGAGCTTTCGGTAGGACTTGTATTGAATCCTTGCAATTGGTCCAATGATTAAGTTAGCAATACCAAACACGAAGACTGTAAAATCAATTCCTCTCCATTCTAATGATAGATTGAGAATTCAATCGTTTTGACAAAAGTCATTGATAAAACCTGGATGCACAGGAAAGTCAATATTGCTAACTGTTAACTTTTGAAACAAACAAAGAACCAGAAAAGTACAAAAATCCAGTATCATTTTTGATTCGCATTGTATTTTATCAATGTCATGAGTTTTTCTTGAATTGTTAGAAGGAATATACATATTTTTGCATATCTGATAACATCAAAAGTAGTCTGCAAGTTAGAGTTGCCTCTTCAAGAATTTGAATTTATGAAAGTAATATCAATCTTAGAATATTTACCACTGACAAGACTTGAAATTTTTGTACTCAAAACCTGATATACACCCTAGTCAGCTGAGTTACCAATGATCACCCACACAGAAATAAATTACTGGTGCAAAGGTCTGATTTACACCCTAACAGATTTTGTGGGTGGTCACCTGTGCATTCAGATTTGTTGCTTTCTAATTGCAATAATTTTTAAAGACAAGATTGGCACATACACCAGCGCCGCAAAGACCGACATGGTGCACAGACATGTCACCAAGCCAAGTAGACATTTATTTGGCTGAACAATTGCACAAATATTCAGGTTATGTATCAGATTGCAATTCTGTGCCATGTGAAGAATAGCTTGGTATGAGGATATAGCACATAACCTTCGACCATTCTCCATTGACAGGGCTAACCGGTGGACTATCACCATTTTTTGAGTTCATAACCCCAAATTTAACCCACAGATGTCATGCCATTGCCAGTGCACACTGTGAAAGTTGCCCAAGTCTATTCTACCCTGGGGACAATCTCTGATTCATTCAGGCAAAAACACCATCATCCACCCGTGACACTATCCTCTGGCTATTGTTCAGTTTGCGCTTCCCAGTGGGAGCCAGAGAAAAGCCATCTTTGCTCCATTGCATTTCAGGGGTCATGGCCACTGCTGAATTCACAGCAAGCAGTCATGTCAATGCTCTTCCAGAACATTGCCCTCAACAGTATTTATTCATCACTCTCCCATTGATCCATCATGACCTCTTCTCATGATGATGCCTACCCATCTCCCCCTTCTTGTGATGAAGAATCAGAGGATGATGATTCCACACTTTCAAAGAATTGGAAAAAAGAGGGAGTATGGGAAGTGGAAAAAGCAAGGAAGGCAAAGAAGCATGTTACACCTAAGAACACCAAGTACACTTTGCAGAGATACGAATGCTGCTCCCAAAGAGATCCCATGCAAACAAGGAAGAAAAGTCACATTCAATATCATTCACTCGTGACGAACAACAGCTGTTGTTAAAATCTTTTACAAAAGTTAGTATCAATTCCAAACATGGCACCAATAAAAATCAGACAAGCATTGTTCTTCATTATGAGACAAATGTATATTACTTCTCCATTGAAACTTCTAGAAATGGTGGGTTCCTTTACAACTGCTGGTAGTGCCAAGTTCAGCTAGCGGGCCAAAAATTTTACAGAATTGTCTGTCTCTCTTGACTTTGGTGAAAGAAGATCAGCTTATTGACTGCACCTATGCCAGGATGATGAATCCACATGCATCTTAGTCCCACACATTTTTAGGAATTCATGACGTCCTATCATTTCCTTTCCATCCAGCCCAAATTTGAAGTTGAAATCCCACTCAATATCTCAATCAAGCATCAATTATAGAAGTCTAGCACCATTCTTGTTGATGGAGGATTGCTCAACTCAGATACTGTGAGTGAGAACAACAACAGCTTTGTCATCATCTCTTGAACAAAACCTGTCCTACTGAATGATGGAAGACAAAATGTACTGATGCTGTTAAATAAATCATCAATCAAGAGGTAAAGAAAGCAATTGAAGGTTTGACTTATTGAGAAGACTCTACTGGAAGCAAATGACCAAATGAAGCTGATTGCTAAACAGCAGGTAGGAATTGCTCAACATCACGTGATGATACAGGCACCATCCAAGGTAAAAGACAATCATTTTAATGCATTGTATGAGTCCACTGTCCTTGAAACCACAAATTGCCAGATTAAATGGAAAGTTCATGCACTAGAGTTACAAACAAGGAAGGAAGAGGTGAAATTGAAGTACAAAGTGGCAGAAGTGAAGCATCATGAGTTAGAATTAAGTGAATCATTGGTAAGTGGGGTGCAGGATGAATCAGAAGCATTCCAAAATAACAACAAAGTGAATGATGTTATGATTATTGATGTTGGCAGTTCATACAGGCAATCAGTCTAGTTGGATGAAGCTTTTTGTTGGAAAAACATGGGTACAATCAGCTGACTTGGCGAATTGCTCCAGAAGACAGGAATTCATACATGCTCACAATCATGACAGCTCTTGTTTCAAGAATGAAGACAAGTTTGAACATTTTATCTTCAATTCACCCTCCTTGTTAGGATTCCTTGATGAGAATGGAACATAAATATAAATCAAATTGTCAGAGAGAAGGACCATGGTCCCTCAAAGGAGTGAGTTCCATATGGGTGGTATCATAACCCCTAGGAAGAGCATATTTCAGAAGGGAACAAGGAAAATCTGCTGTTCCTGTTTGACATGCGGTTAAGTTGTCTTCTATGGAATAAATAGGGTTGAGTTTAATACTATGAAGCATTGATATGCAGTAAATGATCATTTTAAGACATGATTGTAAAAAAGGAACATATATTACTTACCTTCACTAGAAAAAAGACAACAAGATGAGTCTTGAATAATAAAATTAATTGAACATTGCCATTGCTTATAAACCAAACGTGTGCTGAAACAAATGTCTCATTATGGTGTTTTTCAAATTCTCTGTACTGCTGCAGTTTGAAAAGCATGCCTATCTCTTTGAGCCATCATGTACTAGAAATTTATGTTTGAAACACCCAAAAACCCATAATTTTAAAAAAATGCACATCTCAAGTTCAAAAGCAGAAACATATTTTCTTTCACTCTTTGTCAGCTTCCTCAAATAAATATCCATGAAGGCATTGAAAAAACAAGTCCTCTAGTTAATTGTGAAAAAATCATCCTAGAAGTGGCATCCCTCATTTGGAAATTGTCAATCAATGCATTTTTAGAATTCCACATAAAAAGAGACAAGGAAGAGGTCATTGCAGGATGCACTGTAGTGAACAAAATGTTGACCACTTTTAGATGTAACATTTCTTTCTTTGCATGTTGACTAGAAATAGAGACATTATTCATTGTGGTATCATTTTCAGTTGATGAGATATCATCAAATTCTAAACAAAGCATAGCGGGATGGCACGAAAGGTCAACTGTAGTCTGGCTGCAGTCTGGGAGGAACTTGTAGGTGATATCAAGGTTTATGACTCCTTAAGTTTCAATACAAAGCCCCATGTCCTTTGCTAGTAGGCCAGCATTCATAGGTGCTCATTTGCCAGCGAGAAGCATTCACCAAGGAACAAGTGTTTTCAACATTGCTCCATGCATGCAGCAGTGTTCTCCAGTGTCTATGTGGATACTCTCTCTCAAAATTGATCACCCCCTGGCATTTTTGACTGCATTATTAATTCTGCATTGTTGCCATTTCTGTACTTCATTTTGTACAATTCACATGATCTTGTGACCTTTTTTGTTACCACTTCCTTCTCGTGCCAGCAAAAGTCTCCATTGAAGGTGATTGTGACAGAGGACTAGTGTCTGTGATGTGAGATGGTAGAGTTTGTTGAGGCAACCTAGTAATCTTGCCTCATTATCAATTTGCATGAGGAGAAGGAGTCCTCTATGTTTGCAAGATGTGTTGCTCTGTTCAGGTTTCAAATATTGCCATCATGTCAGAGTAACAACACTTTTGAATGGACCTTCAGTGAAGCTGTTGTCCAGCATTTGGGCAGTCATTGAAGCTGTAACTTCAAACTTGCAACATTTCTTTTCAGCTGAAATCATGAAATGAACAAGTAGTCCCACGTGTTATGAAATATCTGGTTTTGACTATTTGTTAAAGTCAGACAGATGGCTTCAATCTTGATGAGCTTTTTGTGCATTTATGTTGCTCTGCTAACTTCATGAGAATTTTGTAATAAAAAGAATGTATTCTAGTAATTTTTCTGTTAAATTGTTGGTATTTGAAGTGGCAACTGTTGGTTATCTGCTCCTAAAAAAAGTGAGACAGCCAAGATTTCAAAGAAAAAAGACCTGGTGATCTCTGATGCTGCACCAGACTCATTGTATGAGCATGTGATCTTTTTGAGATCTCAAGTGAGATGACCGTCATAAACATTTTGATTAGAGTCAATGGCTCAGATGACTTGACCACCATTTTTCTCCATTTTGTGATGAATGAGATTGTATCCTCAAAGAATATTTTGGAAGGATATCTAAAGTCACCCCTTGCTTGAAAATATCTGGATTCTTGATCTTGTACAATATGACCACATAAATTTTTGCCTGGTTTGCATGGCAGATTTTTGCTCACCGCTCTAGCAACACATGCTCCTTGATACACCTTTATCCTAGACCACTGTGCCAGTTTGGTTTCATCATTCCCAACCTCTGCCACAGCATCACAAAGTCAACCCAAAGCCGCAACTGTAGTGCCACCCATTTGTTTACATTGCTCCTTTCTGTTCATGTTATTGGATGCAATCCCCTTGTTGGCAGTCTCCGG
The DNA here is from genome assembly GCA_036940065.1 of Cyclotella cf. meneghiniana. Taxonomy (NCBI): domain Eukaryota; phylum Bacillariophyta; class Thalassiosirophyceae; order Thalassiosirales; family Thalassiosiraceae; genus Cyclotella; species Cyclotella cf. meneghiniana. The sequence continues at coordinate 3,088 of JALLPD010001471.1, read as the reverse complement.
ACATTACATGTGTACAAATTGTTTCTGGCCTTCTATGAATCACAAACCACTCTGAGTTTCACATCCAGCTACATTGTCAACATTTAACTCCTCACCAAGTAATTTAGCTGGTCTATTTTCTAACTCTGGGTAACTGTGCCAATACAATTCCAATTTTCAAGTATGAGTTGTACCCATCCATTTCTTTTGTGTGTGGGTAGACATCCCACACCACCACCCCGTAGAAATTCTAGCATTCATGTCATTTCATGTTGCTCTGTCTCTCCAGCCATGGTTACTTGAACATGCATGTTGAGGAGTACCACTCTTGTTCTGCATTACTGTGTTGACATGAGAGGACTTCCATGTCTCCATGAGAGGCTGTTGAGAGCTTATTGAATTTTTCTACTGTTTGAGAAAGTCATGATACTTGTACTTTTGTTCTCAATCTACTCCATAGCTTTCCATGTGTCTTGATGGCACTGATTTTTCTGCCATTGCAAATTCAGCATATGATTACTCCAACAAGATTTAATATTTGAAGTATGTTCCCTGTCATTGCCCTTCCAAAAATGTGTCATAATTATGATCAAAGATGGCCATGCCAGTGTGTTGTGGCATTTCATTATTTGTTTTTCCCCAGCACCCACAAAGTTATCCTCAGTAGGAATTGTGTCAGCTTTAGAACTAGTTGCTGATTCATGGGTACCTGTCCTTTCATAAGAGCCATGAAGTTGGTGGGCATGTCTGACTCTGTCCCATCTTACAGTGCCCAATGAGATGGGTGTCTTGGTGAATGTATGACCCCTGTAGAGCCACACCATCACCAGGATCTTGGGGACAAGTGGCTTGAATTCCAGTAAGGTGTGGAGCACCCTGCTGGGAGTTCTCAGCCAAAATTTCAGTTCACCATTGCATCTGAGCCTTGCATTAATTTTTTTGTGCAACTTGTTCGGGATTCTTCTCACATGAGTCAACTAGTTGTTTTGCATATTCTCCAGTATGGAGGATCTGGTTTGCCATCACCTCAGAATTGACTATGGAGCCACATCTTGTGTCAGCATCCCCAATATGGTTTGGTACATCACTGATTTTACTGACAACCACAGGCCTTCCCACCAGATTTAGAGCCAAGACTATTCAATAGGCCTCTGCAGATTATGCTAGTCAATCAACAAGGTGTTTTTGAGATGGGATATGCTGACTAACTTGCATAGGTATGGGTCATAGCATGCATTATCTGCAAGGTATGTTTCTGTTCTTAATGCAGGATTCAAAGAGGCAGTCAGGGTGTTAGGATCAAATATAATGACTGCAGTGCAAATTGGGATTTTCCATTGTAGATGGATCTTATGAGTTGTTTGCATGTACCCTAAAAATATCCACATTGTAGTAGCCAGTGGTAAATAAAGCATGATAAGTTTGCAACCCAGCATTTGGGGAAGTCATACTTTTCCCAGTACAGGGGGTCATTTGGATATGTGATCATGACTCTGGAGATGCCTGATTCAGGGCTCGTGCAAACCATGATTGTTGTATGGAATATTTAATCACTGTTTCATCAAGTCCATTGAAGTTCTCTGTGAATATTTGTTCATGTGTAGGGCAGATGTGAATGTTGATCTCCCAGTGTGTTCCCTATTTGCCATGATGATTTTGACTTTCTCCATTTTGACCTTAACATCATAAGCATATAACTGCACTTCACTATAGTCAATATAATAGCTGTTGCAATGCATTATTGTATACTAATTCTGCTATATTTAAGGTGGGTTTGTCTGTGCTTGATGCTTGGATTGACTTCTGGGATTTCCATGATGAAAGCCACAGGACCAAAAGCAGATTGGATGTAATTTGTGTCTACCATTATCTGCATGGGGGGTTCAAGTCTGCATGATCCATGCAAAGTCACTGGCTTCAAGACAGAATGGAAATTTGCTATAGAGCTGTCCACATTCATCATGATTGATTGGCAGGAGTAACTCATAGAAGATTCTTATTGAAACATAAATTTTTGGTAAAGGTTTGTCATACTCATACCTTCCAGTGAGTTTGATTAGCAGTGTTGACCAAGTTTCTTTTCCATTTCTTCAAGATAGTGGAGTAGGAGTTGTCACATCACTTCTACACAGAAGTCATTTGTACACTGCATAATTATTTCTTGAGATTTGAAGACCACACTAAGTTTTTGAGAATAACCCTCATGTTTTATTTTCTCAGATTGATGTTCATGGATTCCAGATGCTGCGTAAAGCAGAATAAGGATTTTTCAATTAAAAAACATTGATTGGGCCCTTGTTCTCATGGTGAGCATGTTTTTGTGAGTTCCTGTGCTTTTTGACCTACAGGCAAATTCCCATTCTGTGGAGTTTCTAGTCATGCAGTCAATTGTTTTTTGGTGCTGGGGGTAGTTTGAAAATACATGTGGTGGGTTTGATACCAGTTAGGGGGGCTGGAGCATATGGATGTCATGGAGGGAGGAAATGGGGGGTTATTTGGTTTAATGCATAAAGACATGAATTGAGCAGAAGGGTCCACTCTTGTATGAAGTCACGCATTTTCTTCATTTCTGCAAACATCACTCCAGATGTTCCTGACCCGGTTGTAGGTGTATCTTCGCAGAAAGTATTGTTTGCCCACTCAGGGGATCAATCATTGCAGTGGGATGGGTAATGTTTGGTGAATTAAAGGTCATTGTGAGCACGGAGTCTGTGGCCTTGGTGGAATGATATCTTGTAGGTTCTTTCTGCAGGGAAATATAGTCATGACCAGAGCATGCTGCCTCTCCAACAGAATTTTCTTCACACTATGCAGGAGTATGTAAACTCAGGTGAATTATGACAGGGGTGGATGTGATAGGAAAATGCTGGTTAGCATCCTAAAAGGCATCTTCCTATGCTGTGTTGTTGGTTCATTCTCATACATGGGTTGTTTGGATGAGCTGGATGAGTCATTGTTGTTGTCCTCTTCCTCTCTTTGTGCCTTTTGCATTAAGCTACTTTTTCTGAATGTTTTTTCTTTGACTTTGAATAGGTGTGGCCCAAGGCCTTGCGAAACAAAGATAATGTCCAATCTTCATGTGAAGACGCTAAATTATTTCAGGATCATA
>JALLPD010001470.1:0-11990 GCA_036940065.1 Cyclotella cf. meneghiniana | reverse complement strand
TTTTATCACTGAAGTAACTCGTTTACTTAGCTTTATCTACTTAAACATTTTTCTATGAAACGGCTTATATCAAAGACATTCACTCTTGAATTGATTATTATTAGTCATTGCTTTGAAAAGAAGAACTTCTTCAGCATATTGTGCCAGGAGAAAGTAGGTTAAGAACACCTGGTTCAACTAATATTTCAAATACTTTCGCCATCTCTTGCTCGATGAAAAAGAACTCCACTGACACAAATTGCTTTCTTCTTTCATTTGAGTTGAATCATTTTTTAGCACACAATACATAAACTGTCAAGAGTTTTTTCCGAGATCAAAAGTAGGTTGACATAGCTTGCAAATTATTCATCTCTTAGCATACTTTTGACGGATTACAACGTCTATTTTAGCTACCGTTTTTAGCTATGCCATCCCTTGTTCAGTCAACTTACACATATGCCTTAAATGAAACAGATGAATGGAATGCATATAAGAGAAGCGGAGCAAACCAAATTATGTTGTATTGCTCCTTTTACAACTATTACCACAACAAGCATTTGTTGCGTGAGGGTAACACAGCTCAAACTACCTTCTTTCCTCTCAAATCTACCTTCACTGTTGAGATCATAATATCCACAGATGATTCCGTCCTTGTAATACCATCATTGTTATCAACATTTTCATAACGTAGCCTTCTCTCATAAGGTGTTACAATGTCAAAGCACCATATGCCCAATACATCACATATCTCGTATATCAGAACTCGAATCTTGAATGCCAGATACACCCACAAACCCGTAGTATATGCCAAAAGGAAGGCATCGAATGCTTGAGCAGACATAAATTTGCTGACATGTCCATCAAATCCCACCATGACCGCGGCCAATGCTACCAATGGATAAAGACTGAATCTCTTGGTCACCGAAAATTCCTCCTCCACCATGTGATCCAACATCAATTGAGTGGTCTGCTCAACGAAGAGTCCGGCGATAAGATGCATAACCGTCCTTGGGGACCGAACCAACAGAGTATCATCATAAGCGATGAGGACAATACTGCTCACTACCAATAAAGCATGAGGTATTAACGATTTGATTGTTCCAATTCCATGTTTTCGAATCACAAAGGTAGCTTTCAAAGCCACCTCCTGACAAAGCGCAAGCACAGACGAAAGAACTATCAAATCTAGATTCCGAACCCTACCCTTCAGCATTTCTCCCATATCACACCAGGCGAAGAGTCCATCGGCTATCCCAGTCTCGTGCCAAAACATGACACCTTTATACCAACTCAAAAAACTCAACGATGCTCCCAATACTAACCCCTCGCTCGGTCCATTAAAAGGAGGCAAAACCAATTTGCCAGTAAAATATTGTTCCCACGTCGAAACATAGAATGCAATCATGGGACACAGTATGAGAAGGGCAGCAAGAATGGCTTCTCCTCCAAACAACTGGCTAACGACAGATGAATTGCCATCGATTGGTCCGGGATATAATCCCATGGCACATATCCAATTCCCGCTTCCAAGGATGCTATTGACAGCATCGCAGCCGTGGTCGAACAAAAGACCTAGGGGACTAGAAGATCCTGTTCTCCTCGCCTGTTTGCCATCCATGTTATCAAGAGTTTGATAAAGAAGCATGGCTATACCGTTGAGAAGAAAAATTTGGGATGGTACGCCGCCCCTGCTTTCTCCATTAAGATTAGAAACAACATGTTCGTTTCCTTCGTACAATCCCGGACAACCTACCGTTATGAATACATAATATGTGTAAGCATTCACATACAGTCTGTCGAAACAGCACACAGCAGCACTTCCTACTCACAAGCCCAAATAACCCCATAACTCAGAGCCATCAACGCCAGCCCTCCCAAGGTAATGACATTCGGCGCAACCCACATAGGAATCCGGTCCACCACTCCCCCCGCCAAAGGGCTCAGAACATATTTGTATAGCAACGACAGATCCTCTCCGTGGTACCTATAGCGAGGGAGAACGGTGGCGGCGTGGGAGGAGAGATAGTAGTAAGATCGTTCGGGGGAAGACGTGACCGCATCAGACATGGAGGAGGAGGGAGAGAGACCCGCCGTCGTAGAGGAGGATTGGGTGGGTTTGGGGGAGAGGGCGGCGGACATGGTGGTCAGGATAAAAAAAATGGGAGGATAGAGCGACAGGTTGATGTTAGAAATTTTTTAAATTATGTGTGTAGTGTTTTCCTAAAATATCGTTGACCCAATAAATTTTTTTATGTCTTGCTGTGTCGTCCATGCACGACATCCACACAAGTGTATTGATTCACGTTGCAAAAATTGTTACAGAATACCCCGTAATAAAACCCAGTGTCAGAGAAGTATCCCTTTACGGGCACACGCAAAGAAAGAAGAAAAGAGCCGTTATGTGATGGGGCGTGTCCATCGTGTTGATACGGCCAATCGTTGAATCTTGTTGACATGTCGTGTCGGCGCGCCAATACTTAGCATTCAAATTAACGAAGGAATAGTACGAATGTTTAAATAAAAAATGCGGTGCAGGATCGTTAATTGGCATTGGCCAACACCTGTTAACTCCACTCAAAACAATATCGTGCACATCTTGTGTGTCGTCTTGTTCTCTCGTTCTTTATCTCGACTTAGTACGATACTACGTCCTGTTCCAAAAGGAACTGAGGAGGAAACCATTCATAAACAAATAGGATAAGCTGCGACAGGTGGCATTGTATGATCAAGTGCAGAACGTTTCAGTATTAGGGGTGCTTGTCATCAGACTCGTGTATTACCCCGCAATCGCTCTCAAACATAATAATATCGGGGACGCCGTCTCCTCGGAATAACTTCGTTATCAGTGCCATTTCCCAATCTTCGGGCTTCGGGCTACACCAATAGCATCAACATGAAGACCATCGGCTTCTCCGCGATCGCGGCAGCCGTCCTCCTCGCGGCGTCCACCGCCCGTGCCCTCCTCACGGAAAAGCAGACCCTAGAACATTTGTATCACAACCTCAACGGAGACAACTGGGACACTCCGTGGGACCTGACCGGAGAACCATGCTCGGCCTCGTATCCAGGCGTCGTTTGCGACTCCTCCGATCACGTAATCGAGATCGATCTCTCCGACAACAACCTCGTTGGATCCATCACTCCACACTTGTACGTCATGCCCCACCTCAAGAAAGTCGACTTTTCCAAGAACTCCATCAACAACGCCGGATGGGATCGGATCGACCTGCTGTTCGAACAAGATCCCGACGCCGTCATCACACAGATCGAAGTCATGCATCTCACTTCCAACCGCATACACTCCCTCCAGGGCGTGCAGCATCTCAAGGACTCGCTCACGGGCCTTCACTTGACCTACAACAGCCTCAAGAGCTGGCAAGACGAGCTATTCACCCTCAAGAATCTAGAGGTTTTGGCCATTTCCGAGAACGAAATCGTCGGATCTGTAGACACACGCATAGGAGGACTCGTCCACCTCCGCGAATTCTACTGCTACGGCAATCTTCTCACCGGAACCTTTCCCTCCGAAATTGGAAAATTGAACAAACTACAGATTTTGACCTTTGCCGAAAATCAACTCACCGGTCCTCTCCCCCAAAGTCTTGAGAATATGCCCAACCTACACACGTTCAGTGTCCATAATAACGACAATGAGTTTGGCCACACCGGCCCCCTTCCAAAATTTGACCGTCATCCCTTTTTGAATGAGGTGTATCTCGATGGGAACAATTTTGAGGGTTCTATCCCATCCGAGTTCCTTAGTTTGGTCAATGCTACTGATGATGTGGTGACTATTGGTCTCTCGGACAATATGCTGACCGGCACCATTCCTGACAACTTGGCCCGCTTTTCTTCACTCAATTTAAATGTCGTGGGGAATAATATCACCGGAATGGGGAACCTGTGCGATAAGGACTTGGGATCGTGGATGAATGGGTTGGTGGAACAGTTTGGGTGCGATGCTATTTTGTGTCCGGTAAATTTTTATGCCGCGACGGGGAGGCAGGAAGAGGAAGAGAGTCCTTGTCGGGAGTGTCCTGAGGGGACTGGGGGGTACATGGGTGCACGAGATTGTGATTCAGATCAAGTGGATACGAGTGAGTTGGAAATTTTGGCTGAGTTCTATTTGGCGTGTCTTGGTCCTCAGTGGGATAGTGCTCAGGGATGGATTGTCATGGTGGATATTGAATCGCCTTTTGATATGACTCTTCCGAGTTTTTCAAATGTGAACCATTGCAGCTTTGAGGGAGTAACGTGCGAGAACGGCAAGGTTGTCGCCTTGGTGTTGCCCTCCAATGGGTTGGAAGGAATGATTCCTGATTCTTTATGGGACCTTCAAGAGTTGAGGGAGGTGGATTTGTCAGGAAATGAACTTTACTTAGACCGAGATTATGGATTTGGAAACATTGGCAACGCCAAAAGCTTGGTCAAGGTTGATCTTTCTTCGAATGACATCCAAAAGTTCACGGGTATCGGCCGTGCTAAGCTCCTGCAGGAGCTGTATATCGACGATGCCTACTTTTTTGGAGGGATTAATCCAATTATTTACGAACTGACACACTTGAAGATCTTGCATATACAATACTCTGGATTGAAGGGACAGGTTCCAAAAGGCTTGAGCAAGTTGACGAACTTGACTGCACTGAATTTGTATGGGAATCAGCTAACCGGCAAGATCCCTTCAGAGATAGGACTCATGCCCAATCTTTGGCATATCGGTGAGCCATGAGATTCTGTATCTTCGTCTTCCACAGGCTTCTTTCTAAGTATCTGTGCTCTCTAACCTAGCTCTCAACTTTGATCGCATGTTCTTACCAATGATGCCAATGAGCAGACTTCTCCGAGAACGACTTCACTGGTGAACTTCCCGTGGAGGCTATCTCAAAGCTATCCAAACTCCAAAAGTTTCACGTCAGTCAAAGCAGTCGTTCCAAAAGTGGTATCACTGGTAAACTACCTTCTTTCGAGAAGAATATTAATCTTCACATGCTAGATGTCAGTTCGAATTCTATGACTGGATCCATCCCGAGCAATTTTCTGTCTGGCGTTGAAAATGTAAATCAGTTCATGGATATCCATCTTGCATACAACAGCTTCACTGGCACGGTCCCTGGCTCCTTAGCTAAATTCACCAACATGAATTTTGACGCCGTTAAGACTCAACTTACGGCAGTCCCTTCCTCATTTTGCTTTCTCAGTGATTGGATGAACGGTCAAGTCGGGAAAGTTATTGACGAAGGCGGTAACGGTTGTGATGCTATTTTGTGTCCTAAAGGAACTTTCAATGACTTCGGAAGGGCCAAAAGTGGCGCTAATGGCGCTTGTAAGTCTTGCTCTAGTGGAAAGTACGCTGGCCAAACTACCTGCTCGGGCGTGTCCCAGAGCAATGATAACTTGGAAAAAGATATTCTGGACAAGCTCTTTGTCGAAACTGCAGGGCCTGATTGGGAGAAAGGAGAAAATTGGGCGAATGGCGATGCTGTATGCTCCTACGAGGGTATTATATGTAGCAAAAATGGAACAAACATCAACGAGGGTGTGGTGGAAATCCATCTGGTTGGCTTTGGTCTCACTGGAAACATTCCGACGGACATTTACAAATTACCGTATCTCAAGAAGGTCGACTTTAGCAACAATGTCGTTGATCTATCCTTCGTTGGAATCGAACAGTCCGCCACCCTTGAGTCAATCATAATTGCTGATGCTGATCTGACATCTGTGCTAGGTATTGGAAATGCTCCTTCGACCCTCAAAAAGGTTTGTTTTGCCAATAATTTCAACCTATTTGCTCTAGTGACTTCTGCCCTCACATCTTACGAATCGGCGTTGTCTTATTTCAGTTGCACATTCCGCGTAACAGCTTCCCCCCAGGTCACATCCCCCAAGAGTTGTACACAGCGACCAGTCTCCAGTCTATCTCTATTGGCTTCAATGGGTTTGATGGCTCAATTTCCGCTGACATATCTAAGCTAACCAATCTTCAAGAATTTTGGGCAGGCGGCAATGATCTCACAGGTGAGTGCAAAAGCGTTTTATTCGAGATATGCTGAATGAAAGACCGCTTATCTTATCATTCTATATCCTCCATCGCAGGTACTATTCCGATTGAACTAACCAAACTCTCAACTCTCATGAGTATTAATCTTTCTGGAAATCGCATGAGTGGAGATATTCCCAATGAGTTGGAAAACATCCAAACTCTTCGTTTTTTGAACTTGGCAGGGCAGCGTGACTTCGGCGGATTTTCTGGCCCCGTGCCATCATTCAATCATTCTTCTCATTTGCATGAGATCGACATTTCAAGGAATTCACTCACGGGAACAGTTCCTTCTGATTTTCTCCTATCCGTACGCACTTCTTCTAGTCACGACGATTACTCTGGAGTTCAAATTGACTTGTAAGTTGGATTGAAATCGTCAACCAATAATGATAAGTCTGGATACGAAACTGACGTTCCATGAATTCTTGTTGGCATTCACAACAGATCGTCGAACAGAATCACAGGCCCGATTCCCTCTGAGTTCGATTATTTTGCATCTTTATTCCTCAATCTCGCTGGAAATATGATTACCAGCGTCCCATCAACCATTTGTGACGATGACGATGAGTTTCAAAATGGTTTGGTAGGCCAACTTACAGAAAATAAATGCGACGCGATCCTGTGTCCTCCAGGAACATTTTCTGCAGTTGGCCGTCAGACCGATGTTGACATTTCTTGTGAGGCATGCCCAGGTGGTAAGGACGAAGCGCCTTACTTTGGTAGCATGAAATGTCAGTCAGTTTCGGGAGAGAGGAGGACGCTTCTGCACTTGTACGACCTCATATTTACTGGAGCATCCATTAAGAAATATTGGAACACTGATAATCCGATTTGCACTTGGTATGGCATCACTTGTAGTGGTGACGATTCTGATGAAGAAGGAGTTATTGAAATCAACCTAGAAAGTAACTCCCTTGCCTCTGACAACATGGATGAAGTTTCTAATTTGTTTTTCAGTCTGCCTAACCTCAAGGTGCTTAACATTCGTGGCAATAAGCTCCCTTTAAAGCTCGACAACATTGGAAGTGCCAAGAACCTTGAACTCTTGCAATTGTCCGCCACTGGACTAAGCACGATTTCTGGAATAAGTGCTGCTTCGAATCTAAAGGAGTTTCATATCACTGAAAATGAAGTCAAGGGCCCATTTCCTACGGAGATCCTCAATCTCACACTCTTAGAGAGGTTATACATCTCATTTAACGAAATTAGTGGTACACTGCCTAATCGAATCGGCACACTCTCGGACCTGAAGGAATTCTTTGCGTACACGAATGCAATGACTGGAACAATTCCGACTCAGCTAGGAAGTCTTGCGCAACTCGAGCGACTTGTCTTGGGCCAAAACAACTTCAAGGGCACTCTTCCCACACAATTGAATAATCTTTCGAACCTGAAAGAACTCTCATTTTACCATGAAGAAAGCAATGGTGAATTGAATGGCAGACTTTTAAGCTTATCAAAAGTCACTCATCTCGAAAGCCTTGACCTTGAAGGCAACAAGTTTACTGGATCTATTCCCAGCACATTTCTGAGTGGGCTCGATTCCGATTATATTTCTTCAAGAGATAACGAAGTCATTCTTCATCTTGCAGACAATGCCCTTACAGGGACACTTCCTCTTGGACTAGAAAAGATTGAGAATTTGTTCATTGATATTGCTGGAAACAATATCAAAGGTCCCATTCCTTCATCATTCTGCCAAAAATCTAGTTGGATGAGGGGCAAAGTTGGCGAGGTCATGTCGTGCGATGCAATTGCGTGCCCTGCGAATACATTTAGCCCAACTGGTCGTGGTTATGCTGAGGCTGATGATGATTCTGTTCAAGGATGCACTCCCTGCGGAGGCTTGCAAAAGGCCCCTTACCTTGGAAGCTATGCTTGTAGCCAAGAGATAATCGAAGCGGGTGCGTTAAAGGCACTCTATCATGCCACCGGAGGAATGTCCTGGTCCCAGAGAACAAACTGGATGGACGATTCAAAACCAATTTGCAGTTGGTATGGTATTAAATGCAGTGGCGGCAGCGTTGACAATAATACTGTCATTGAGATTGTCCTAGGTAACAATAACCTGGAAGGAACAATGCCATCGGCAATCTGGCAATTACCGTTCCTCACTAATCTCGATCTGAGAGAGAATAGTCTTCTTTTCATTGGATTTGATAACATCGAAAATGCGAAAAAGCTCGAAACGCTTTACATATCTGATGTTGACATAGGAAATGTCCGAGGAATAGGAGGTGCTCCAGCATTAAGGGAACTTCACCTTACATCCAATGACCTATCAGGTACATTCCCCGATGAATTTTTCAATCTTGCCCCAACCCTTGAACAGTTATTTTTGGCATACAACTCATTCTCCGGAACACTTAGTAGCAATTTCGGAAAGTTTACCAAACTCACCAATTTTTACGCATACGACAATGACTTTACCGGCACCATTCCCTCAGAATTGGCAACCCTAAAAAATCTTCAGAACCTTGTCCTTGCAGAAAATAAGCTGTCGGGTACCATCCCTTCTGGTTTTAGTGATATGCCATCGCTCAAGTTGTTTTCGGCTTACCGTCGTTTGAAACCTGGACCAAAACTGAGTGGTCGCCTTCCGTCATTCTCTCGTGTACCCCAACTTGAGGGCCTTTATCTTGACTACAACCAACTGTCGGGTCCCATACCACTGGATTTCTTGGCTTCAAGCCTAGGGACAAAGTTGATAACAATTAGTCACAACTCCTTGACCGGATCGGTTCCTCTTCAGCTGGATAACATTAATGATCTGAACATAGAGATGGAGGGCAACAAATTTTCTGATCTCAGTTACAAATTCTGTGATAATGATGGGTGGATGAATGGTGCTGTCAGCTTTTTTGAGTGTGATGCTATCATGTGTCCTCCACACACTTACAGCAAATTTGGAAGGCAGAATAGCACTGACTCAGTTTGCCAGTATTGTGACAAGAATTCTGACTCGTCTCCATACTGGGGAAGTGTTTCTTGTGATGTAGTTGTTGATGAGAAAGAAATCCTCAAAATCTTGTATAACCGATGTGGGGGTGCCAACTGGTACAGAAAAGACAACTGGATGACATCGAAAGATGTTTGTACTTGGTATGGCATCGAGTGCAGAGATACTAAGTCAGTACAGGCCATTCGTCTGGGTGCAAACAATCTTATTGGTACTCCACCTCATGAGATATTTGGACTGAAACAGCTCCACACCTTGTGGTTGCATTCAAACCCTATTGATTTCAAGTTTAGTGGAATTGAAAAAGCCGAAAATCTGGTTGAACTCCGTCTTGACTCAACTGGCCTGTCTGATTTATATGGATTAGAACATGCAAAATCGCTGGTCAAGTTAAACCTCAAATATAATAGGATTGCAGGAACTTTCCCCCAAGAGATATTCCAGCTCGACAATCTTGAGGAACTGGAGCTTACGGACAACTTGTAAGATGTGAATTTCTGTTGCAGTATCAATTTTGTGACACTTGAGTTTACCTCTTTTTGAACAAACTTGTTTTTAGGTTGACAGGAACATTGCCTCGTTCATTTGGAAAGGTCATTAATTTAGTGAGCTTAAAGTTGGGTTCAAACGATTTTTCGGGGCCATTGCGTGGTTTTTCAGCCATGGAATTTCTTCTCCACATTGACCTTTCAGGTAGGTGAAGTTACAGGCTATCGTGACTTTGATCACACCAGTTTCACTCACATTTTCTGCTGTCTTAAGATAATAAGCTCAGTGGCACAATCCCCGCCAACTTGTTGGAGTCAGTATCCACGCGAAAGCCTGTTGAGGTTGACCTGTCTTCAAACAATCTTTCAGGCAAAGTTCCAACTGACCTTGACAGGCAAGTGTGCCCTGCCTGTTTCACTTCTACCGCAACAAACGCACTATTTTTGCTGATAAATTATCATCTATATCGTCCTTTAGGTTTGATAACTTAGTGATTTACCTTCGTGACAACCGCATTACTGAGCTCCCTGCTACTCTCTGTGATCTCAATAACAGAGGCTGGAATTTGCGAGATGTAGAACTCTTTGGTTGTGATGCCATATTGTGTCCCCCAGGGACTGCTAATTATCATGGCAGGCAGAGTTCGGAAAGTACTCGCTGCGAAAAATGCAAGAGCAACACAAATCTGTATGGTCAAGTGTCATGCAATGGGGTGAGGCTTACATCATCAGGTTCATATGTGAGACAAGGAGCAAAGATCACGTACTTTTCTTTGCTAGTTGCAATTGGGACTGCCATTATGCTGTAGACAATACTGCATTTTAAGTGCTCTGCTGTAGACATAATCAAATAATGATAGTGAGAATTAAATCATTATATAAATTTAAATATGATGATTGTCTGGAAGACACTTAAGCCTATGGACTAATGAAGAAAACAAATCTCTAAATTTATTAATTGTTGCAATGTATCTAATTTTCTGTAATTCTCAATTACTTTCTTTTTTGTGGTCAATTTAATTATTTGCTGACACCGAGAACCAACTTCCATCTCTAGTAAAGTTTGACTTCATATTATTTACTCACTTATCTTTTTGCGAATTGGTACAATTGATGTGCAATTGACGTTTGAAACGCCTCCAACTGAAATTTAGAGCAAATCTATAGGGCCTTTGTGTGCTTCACATTTTTAGCACATATTCATTGGGCCTTTGAGGGCTGACCACCTTTGAGTGAACATTGAGTTACATTTGAGTGCATGCAAATACCTTTCAATGAGTATGAACACCATCTGAACATGATTGCGGTCCGTGAGCCCAGCAATTCATTGAATTCAATGCCGATTTTGATGGCGGTCATCGTGAATAAAAATTATTGTTATGCAAAATCTGACACTACACTTAAACTGGAAATTTAACGTAGATTTCATATCTGCAGTCATAGTTGGGTATTCCTTAAGGAAAATCTAATGAAATTATGCACTGAATGCAACTTCAAGTTGTAAAAATTTGAATCCATTCAATTCAATGGCCTATTTTTTGGCATTTTTCTACTCATTCCTAAGTAGAAAATGTTCTGTACCTACAAAAATTACGGACCGAAAACATCATCCGCAACCAACTTCAAAAATACAATTGGCCGCGGACAGATGTCTGCTGATTAATGCAGAGAGTGGTACACTCATGGTGGCCACTCATTTTCCAACTCTGCATAATCTCACAATCACATTTGTATTGCCCTCCCAACACATTTCCAATGTTGTCAAAAGTTGTGGCACCAGACATCCCCCATTGAATTCAATGGAATCCATTGAAGTCAATGGCAGGGGAAGACGGACCGATTGAGTTTACATGAAAGCATTTGAGTGAGTGTGAATATCCTCTGAATGAAATTAAGTGCAAGTGAACACCTTTGAGTGATTGTGAACACCTCCTGAATGCAATTGAGAGCATGTGCATGCCTTTGAATGAGTGCTAACACATCTGAAGGCAATTGAGTGCACATGATTGGTCCAAGTGAGGATTGAGTGCTTTAGCAATCCATTAGAAGCACTTTTGGCTATTATTTATGATTGCTATTTTTTTATTATTTATGTTTGCTATTGTTAACTATCATTCTGGTTCCATGTGGACTAATCACGGCACTTTTGGAGCAGTGTCTTTCATGATGAAATTAATTATTGTGATGGATCTTGGTATTGTATTGCACAGTCCATTGTTGGTCTTGAGGTGTATATTCTTTCTCAAGTGTCCATACTAGCGCTATTTATTTCTGTAAGGGGTTAAGTTGCTGCCCACATATTCCATTAGTTTCTCTTTGCACTTGCTTGTGAATGCCTTCTCAAGGTCTCTCAGAGCCTGTTCCACCATATCGGGAGGTCCCAGAATCATGATGTCATCTACCCAGGCCACTAAGATGACCAACGCATTATTAGACCATGCAAAACAGAGACATAGATCTGCCTGTGACTGCTCATATGTCATGTTTTGACATGCTTCTTAAATGTTTTGAAGAAGCAGCATGC
>JALLPD010001469.1:0-11995 GCA_036940065.1 Cyclotella cf. meneghiniana | reverse complement strand
AATGCATGCAGCTTTGGTGGATTGTTGCATCTGTCTGACACAGCACACGATGAACATGCGGCTTGTATTCTTTGCTGTGATGGGTGAACACATTTTAAGTTTTTAGAGTGTAAACTAATTTTTTTTGTCAACATAAAGAAATTGATTAACTAGGTAATAGTTAGAGTGAAGTTGTAGTAGCTAACTCGTAGAATTGGTGGACTGTTACATCTGCCAAGATACAGCACCGGATGAACTCACAGCTTTCCCAACAGCCACTCCCATGCATTCCAGCCATTGCAGACTGCTGCCAACGTGGGCTACCTTTGAGCAGCTGCATCAGGAAATGCCGCCCAAGAAATATGCCCCCCTTGCAAATCCCCGACCCTCTTCCATTGGAAGTAAATGCAGCAATCACATTTGCGGGAAGGGAGATTTGCCATGAATCACAATAAAAAGGTGGGTGGTGAGTGGGCTGGAGGGTACATAGCCTCCAACAAACAAACAAATATGGTGGGAACAAGAGGGGGTTTAATAACGATGATAGAAATATGATACTATCTATGATTATTTTTACTTTACATGCTTTAATTTAACAAAAACTTGGTGAGAAGGCAACACTTTACAGAATCTCGTAACATATGGTGTGGCTTACTCATCATAAAATACGGTAAAATGTTACAAATATAGGCTGTGCTGACATTACACTACAAACTAACTTGTTATTACTATTGTTATACATCCCTGCTTTGATTCAAGTCAATTCAAACTACAAAAAAAGAATTTGCAAAACAATTCTCATACACCATGAAATTGTCTGTTGTCCTGCACATCTTGCCCTCCCAAACAAAATCTACCACAGCTATCAACATGCACTCACAGGCCACCACATCAATAGCAGAAAAGCCCTATGCTTGACATGACATGATTTAAAGTATTACAAGAATACTCTGCAGCTTATGCCATGCTTGAATTTGTAACAAATTTTATGTAAGCAGAGAAGGATCGATCCAAAGCAATTATGACAATGGTTCAAGAATTTAAAACTATAAGCTTGATTTCTAACCTACCTACAGCATTGCATCAATGAAGCATTGCTCTGCCTCCTCTTCAAATAGATCCAAGCTCAGCCGACCAACAAGATTTTGAGTTTCAATTTTCTGATTAAAATTAGGCACCAGAGAGATTCCTATGTTGTGTGAGTTCTTTTCATCTGCCTTCAGTTCTAACTCCCTCTTTTCCTCAACCCTCTCTTTTTGATATTTTTGTAATTACCCTACTAACTTGCCTCTCTATCTCTTCATGATATCTGCCTAGAGCTATAATGCCCATTATGATGGGCTGTATCTCTGGTGAATCCCCCTTCTCTTTTTACTTCTTTGACTTCCTCTTCAATGCACTTCTTTCCTTTTCTGATATTGCAGTGATTACATTATCAACCAGGTCTTCTTTCAAGAACTAGTGACAATCAGCAGGGCAAGTTGGGCTACAGAGATTTCTTGCAGTAGTTGGAGTCATACAACATAAAAATTGGCAAGCTTTTACACACACAACAATTAACAAATGAACAATATCCTTTTGCAAAGTTCCATCAACACATTCCAAATGAAATGTAGCTCCCTTGTTGGTCATGACAATTAATAGATGGTCCTGTTAGCTTCAATTATTTTGTAAAATTGATTTGAAATGAAAAAAAATGTTTTAAATAGTTCCTTCTCTGAATAACAGTGGTTAAGTTGATTGATGTATTTTAAAGAGAAAATTGTCTTATGTTGTATTATTTGTTTGCAGGGTGGGTTGGAAAACCATGCAAAGGGCTCATGCTTTGCATGTACAGTTGCAAGGAACCTCATTGAAAAAAATTGCCACTCTCAACCCTTCAGATATGCTGAGATTTGGATTGCCCTGCTCCACTCTATAAGCCTTCTCTATAATCAGACTCAACTTGGCCTCCTTCCTGCACATGTTTGTGATGTAATGACATAGCAGTGTCACATTTTTTTGCACAACAGGATGACTTGTTTTTTTGTCCTCAGCCAAATTGGAGTGCATTTTCAATATTGCAGACCTATCATGTGACACATCAAAATAATCCTCTGAAAGCAAGGAATTGTTGTATTTCACACAAATTCAGCATGCAGATGATATAACAAAAGTTAGGATCAATCATTTTTTTACAAATGGGGCATAACATAATTTGACTTAAACTGGTACTCGCTCATTTGCAAACTCTTCTAGCCTAGTTTGCATTGATACCTTGAGCACATCCACGTGCATGGTGTGCACAATGCCTGGGAGGCGCACAAGCTCACTTGCAATCCCTTTCCTCTTTTAGGCCTATTTTGCCTTAGTGAACTAAAAAAATAATTGAAGAACTGAGCTGACTGGCATCAAGTAATCACAAATGACAAGTTGCAAAAATACTTGAAGCGGCTGCTAGTAATAACTGAATAGAAAATTGACAATTTTGCTATCAGTTGGTCTATTGATACGAACAAAATCACCTGTTTTTTGTGTCAAATAGAGCAATAATGTCTTGTAGGCTATGTCTTTATCATAAGAAATATTTTGCAGTTTTGTACTATTGCAGTGCAAAGTTGCAATCTGTCCTTTATTTTTGGGGTGTAAAATCTTGAGTTCCTGCCAGGTTGGAGTATATCATGGCAGTATGATTTAGTTTATATCCCTAAATTCACACCCCTTCTCTTGGTTGGTCTACACCCATCTTCCCTATAATTCTGCTTTATTGGGTCGCAGTCATGATGGAAATGATCCATGTAACATCTATTGCTACTGAAGAAAGAACAGCAATCTGAGTGCATCACATCACACTACTCACACTACTTGTTGTCCTTCTGCCTGCATCCAATGACCTTGTCAAATTGCCATGTCTTCCAACATTACCAACATTTAGTCTCCCACAACACAAGCAGATAACTGAAGCTACAGCAGCCCATGCAACAAGGGTGTCAATCCTTTATCAATGTTGAGACAAAAGCATCCTTTGCCAAACTGATGGCTGTGAGGATAATTTTTTTGCATAAGAATGAATGAAAAGTGGCATGTGATGAGAGTGACAGGAAGTGAATGCTGGTATTATGCCCTTCAAGCTTGCAAAATGCCTCTTATGGTATAGAATACAGTGTTTTCACACCCCCAATTTTGGGGTGCAAAAATGCAAAAATGCAAAAATTCAAAAATGCAAAAATGCAAAAATGCAAAAATGCAAAAATGCAAAAATGCAAAAATGTGAAGAAACTCATTATGGTATAGACATAGCCTTAGCAATAAACATTCTATTCATTTTCAAGATTGATCCAACAAAATCACAGCCTAAGATACCCCAATTATTGAGTTTTTTATGTTCTCAGAAACATAACTACCTCTCAAATTTGATAGCAGTTACAATCTTTGTGTTATGCTTTTTGCAGGTCCCTTTAAAACCAATCATCTGCATGTCTGCTATGTGGGTTATAACATGTCCTATAAAATCAAGAACCACACAGATTGTTCTTACTTACAATGCCGTGTGCTAATTATCTCTAAATGAGACCAACACAATTTTCATGTTGATTGGGCACACCCACCAGTGATTGATCTTATTGTCAACTTCAAGATATCAGTGTTGCATGTCCAGGAAGCATCTAGATAACACTTTCCTTGGTGACCTGCACCAAAGTACTTGGTTGTCATAAACGTAGTTCTTATGCTAATACCACAATGACTGCAAGCTAGATTGTGTCACAAACATGAAAAAGGACAACCCAGTATTTAACAATGGAACAAGAGGTCCAAAACAATTACCTGTCAAATATTATCTAATGGTGTTTTTGCATTTTATGGGGAGTGACGCGGAATCCAATTCTACCCAGCACAGTGTGTTCAATATTAGCACAAGTCATTGTGAGTTAGCTTGTAAAATAGTAGTGAAATCAGTCTCAAATTTGAGATATGAGTAATCTGTTTGCCAAGTGCTAAGGAAAGAAAACAAATTAGCAAAAGGGTACTTGAAAAGCGTCAGATACCAAATTGTGTCAAAATGATTGATGGAATGTTACTAGAGCTTGGCATAACTCCATGCTGCCATGACAAAGCAGATTTCAGTAGCAGTTTCAATCTTCCTTGACTGTGAACATTATAAATGATGACTATAGAAAAATATGTGCTTATTTGTCTGGTTTCCCTGGCATTATTCATGACAACAGGGTATGGCAGTCAATAAACATTTATCAATAAGCAAATGATTCTTTTCTGATGGTGAGTATTTGATTGGAGAAACAGCATGTGAACCCAGTCATGTTGTTATCCTTTTATTCAAATGCAGTACAGGTACAGGATTGGTGCAGTTTCCCAAAAGACAGCTCTTGAATGAATGTGTTGCATCTATTTGTGTGACTGCTGAACACACCATGTGCTTATGGAAGGGAAGATTTGATTGTTTACAAAGAATCTGGATGATCTGGATAAGAGAGAAAGTCTTGTCAACATACTGATCTATATCAACACGACAATAATTTTGCACAAGATTCTCATTGAAATGGGGCAAGATGAGGATGAGAACATGGCTTGGGATGTTGTTGATGAAAACTTGACAGCAATTGATGACAAAAGCAGGATTCCAGAGATATATAACGTGGATCAAACCCTTCCATATGGAACTTTGCTGGGTGCAAGGTAGCAACAACTGTTTGCTTACATTCAACAAACATTTGTGTGTAGGATGAATTTGAATCATGTACCTAATTCATTTGATATTGAATTAGATAAGGAACTTGAATTGGGATATACAAGCTGAAGCAGTGGGGTCTGTTGAAGATGATGATTCCTTGTATGGGTAGGGTTATGAATAATTGCAATTTTTAGACTATTAAGACATAGATCCGTAGTTGTTCTCTGAAGAGTATACCAACAGTTTTGATCAATTACTACCAAGAATGAAAAAACTAATCTGAATCACTGGTACTCTCATTGCCACTAGTACCCATTTCTTTCTTGTACCTCTTCAATACCCTTCTTTCTGATTTATCCAAGAACTGGATTAAATCACTGCAGTTGTAAGTTGCTTTCACAGCAGATCCCAATGCATCACCCATACAATGGAACTGCTCTGCTAGTTGGACAGCATTTGCTGTCTTCAAGTTTCCACTTTTGTTCTTTGTCAACCTGTCTTTTGCCAAAGCAATCATCACGATGTTGAATCCATCAGTGTCAGCCATAATTACTTTCCTATTGTTACTTCTTTTTGGTTTGGTAGTAAATTGACATATGTTGCTCTTTGCCTGTGCATTGTTTGTTCCTGTTACTGCTGAGGTACTCATATCACCACCATCACTTGTTGATGATATATATGAACCATCATCATCAAATGTATTGTCATTAACAAAACCAACAGCAGACTCAGTACGTCAATAGGAAGTGCTCTGTGCATCAATTAAATCTTGTTCTGCCTGAAACAACTGTGCAGATGTTGCAAGAAGCTACGCACATGACCAAGAAGGCAATTTCTCCTCTAGTAACAATAATATGGACTGATGTGTAAGACCTGATGTGGTTGTGTTTATTTTGTGTGAATCAAGAATCAAGAAAAATATCAAGTTACTATACCTTTCCACAGAAAGTCTCAAAAGGGACACTTGCCTGCAATCCTGCACCTCTCTCAGAATTGATGAAATCACATGCTTGTTGCATGGTAGACTCAATGCGAGTAATCTTTGTTTGCACCTGTGCAGCACTTCTATCTGCCCAACACCCATTTTCATTGAGATATTAAGCAACATCTGCTACAATTGCTACTTTGCTTTGGGCCCACATGGGCCTCTCCACATGTTGAAGTTATCATTGTCACCTAACCATTGCACAAATTTACTTTCCAAATGATTGGGATCAGCCTTACAGTTACTGCCATCATTGGTCCAAGTAAAACCAGAAGAACTTGTTTCTTTAATGTATACTTCATGACACTTGATGGTACATAACTTTTTGTTAGAAATTAGGTTGAGATCCTATTTTGATTTCATTATTATCATTCTGTGGCAAAAAGGATGTACAAACTTGTCACATCCTCCTCTTGAACAGCTATCTATGGCAACAATGGGTAGAAAGGAGGGGCATCCCTTTACATGACATTTTTGTTAGTTTTTAGACATGAGTACAGATAATAAAAGTAGGGACAGTTCCAACTGCCACAGATGTGTGGATAATGTTGGTATCAGCTGGAAGAGGAGGTGCAGTGAGAGACATTGATACAGGATCAAGGGCAGTGCCAACTGCCACAGATGTGTTCATGTTGTTGTTATCAGCTCAAGGAGGAGGTGTTGCAAGAGACTTTGCTACAGAATCAATGACAGTGCCAACTGCCACAGATGTGTTGATGTTTTTGATATCACCTGAAAGCTCCATTTTTCATGTTGCTGCTTTTGGGAGTCCAGTAATGTGCAAAATCTAGGGATACTATTGAGTTCATAACAAGCTTGGAATGACAAAACTTTATGTGTTCATTCACAACAAGACTGTCTAACCTTGGGACAACAAGACTCATTTGTAGGTGTTATGGTGGTGGTCAAATTAATTGCTCCACTTCTGGATAACAAGATTAAATTTGCTGGAAATTTGATCTGTCAAGTAGAGTGGCAATCATGATGCAAAATGTTTCGGCATACCTAGTCTTGGGTTATGTACAAAAATGATACGGACCACCTAAAACAAAAATATCAGATCTGAGAAGGTGAGGTCAGCTTGTAAGACAAAATTGCTGAGATGAGTTGTCTGGATTCAGATCTTATATTTGCCACTGAGAAATATGCAATTCTGGCATTAGATCACCCAATGGACTTGTGAAAAGACCATTGATATGACAAAATGCCCCAGATGGCAACATTTCCGAAATTTATGTAGTTTGATGTACTACATCACAAAAAATTAGGAGTGTTGACTTGAGGATGAACTTTGAGAACCCCTAATGCCTTCTTTCATATTGTTGAATTTGTCATGGCAACTGAACCAAATTGTACTAGAGAGAAGACAATGTGAAACCACCCCAATCAATGAATGGATCTTGCCACAATTCTGCTACAATAATACTTGTATGAATGTAACCAGTCCCAGAAATGAGTTTGTATTGTGATAAGCTGTGTCAATACTTAACTTTGTGGGGTCATGACAATCAGAAGTTGAGTTACAACATTCAAATCAGCTCACTGACATAGGCCAAGTATCTATGGCTAAGAGTAGTATATATTTTAAGTACTTCTATTTGCTTAAAACATAACTGAAATACTTTCCTTTTGTCAAAATGGAGAAGCACACAAGATATTTTGGATCTTGAAAGTTCAAAGATACAAGATCCAAAAATACACCACATACTATACCAGTGGTGTGTAGAAACTACACACTAGCTCATGGAGGGACGTCACACCATGATGGTGTTACATACAAAATTTAGTATTGTGTAGCAGCAGCATTTTTGTACATTGGAAATAAGCCCGAAATTTCAAACTATTTCCCAAACTATATTACGACCATTTTGTATAGGATTCCTATATGTGTCCTTTTTGGACTTCACTCACTCACACATCAAACAACAATAATGAAAGTGAGGCACCCACTGTCTAATTTTTGTTAGTAAGATCTGATCCTTATTTTTTTACTAAAATCATCTGATAAATATGTAAGAGAAAATCTCACAAATTTCCAGCCAAAATCTTGCTTCCTATCTGATACCAAAAACTTTGAGACCCCATTTTTCATTTTTCACACTGCCTCAGAGGAATAAATTACCTTTTCACATCTATATCAATTCTGAAATATGATGTGTTGTCACAATGAGAGGCAGCATTTTCACATTATGGCAATAATTTCCACAGCAAAATCACAAATGGCCAGCACCAAAGAACACCTGCAGATAAGCATGTACCGGGATTATTGCCCTCACACCCAAACCCATCCCATCAATATCTCCATTTGAATGTAATTGTTTTTATGCATTGAAAATGAAATCACCAAATTAAATTCATAAATCATTAAATTATTATTTCAAATAGTTGCTGTTTTATTAGTATGAATTTATAGTTAAAATTAAAAACTCAGCCACACAGACAACTTAATCTTCTATAGATTGATTGTTCATTTTAAATATTTTTGTTGTTTCCATTTCTCTAGATTATGACATGGTGCTTTAGTCATAGCTGCTGCCGGAGAGTGGGTCTTGGACAAGACAGGAAAAGATCACATCTTACAGGTTCAGATCTTTATCTATGTTCATCTGTATGCTTTCTTACCTGAGTGGTGTAACAGCCAGGCAGCAAGTAAAGACTATTTAAGAGAAATGAATCATTTAATATTAAACAAACATAGCAAAGAGCAAAGAAATATGGAAGAAATACACAACCCGGACCAGGGAATGATGACTTACATTACGGCATAACTTGCGCCGGAGCACTTTTCCTTCTTCCCTGTATGGTGTGGCAGTCTAAGATATAGTGACCTATTTTAATAGAAATGATTCATGCAAGAGTAAAAGGGGCATAACCAAGAGCAAAAACAGACATAGCAGCAATACACAGTCCAGATGAGGGGAAGATGCTTAGATTATACTGTTACTTGTGTCGGACCACTGTTGCTTATGCACATTATGACTTTTTATTACCTTCATGGGGTCGTACCACTGTTGCTTTCTTATCTGTAGGGAACACCATCAATGGATGCCAGAGAGACAAATTTGTTGAATACTTGACTCTACAGCAATTTACTAATTGACTTTTGATTCATAGATGGTATAAGGTTTAACAATTATGGCCCCATGATAGTCAGGACAAAGATTGCTGTGGAACTTGTGCAGTTTATGTGGCAAAGCCATGATGTGAAGAATCGTAATGCCAAATGAGCACTCTAGGTGTGATTTTTTGATCTAGTATGTTCTGTATATCATTAGTAAAATTAAACAAATAAGCCAAAATAACATTTCTTGTAATAAAAGTCTCTTTATTGTTCATTGTATTGCAGCAAAAATTGACCACAGACAAGGGAATCAATCATGCTTCCTGTCATCTGAAAGACACGATTTCTTGCCAACAGTTGTATTCATAGTTGGACAACACATAGCTATGTTTTCAATCCTGTAAGTCAACTATAGGCACCAGTACCAAAATTGTCAGTTGAACCCACACAACTATAAACCACAACAATTTTTTCAGTAGCAGTGTCATTTTATAATCATAAGAAACCAATTGGAGACACTGCATCTCCTGCCATGTCTGGCATGCTACAAGAGCCTGGAATCTTCTTTAAGGAC
The DNA here is from genome assembly GCA_036940065.1 of Cyclotella cf. meneghiniana. NCBI lineage: Eukaryota > Bacillariophyta > Thalassiosirophyceae > Thalassiosirales > Thalassiosiraceae > Cyclotella > Cyclotella cf. meneghiniana. The sequence goes on along the minus strand of JALLPD010001469.1, from coordinate 2,727 downwards.
AAAATGGATATTTCAGATGACAATGAGGAAATGACTGGTGTAAATGCTGGTTATAGGAGGAAGAGGAAATCATTGGGAAGGAAATGGATGGTTTCAGAGAGGAAATGAGTGAGATGGCGATGGCAAAGGGAGATGACAGTGGCAAGGGAGATGACAACATCAGGGGGAGTGTTTGTCCACTTCCCCTCTTCCTTCACTGAACAGATTCCGAAATTGTACTCCCAGAAATCAATGCAACAAATTCAACAGAGCGATGCCTTCATGATTTTCAGATGTGATGCAGTTTTTGACGATGATGGCAGAGATTGATATTCAACAATGAAGGCAAGAAATAGAGACAGCAGAGGAGAGGCAAAGATGCAAAGGGGAGGAAGCATGACTGTCCTGCCTTTGCATGTTAGCCTTTTTGGTAAAGGAGGAAGTAGACATTGAAGGCAGCAAGGGAGGCTTCTACAAATATGTTTAGTTATGTACTTAAAGTAGCTGTGATGCATACATATCAGTAGCATGGTCCATCTCATTATCCTTTCTGAGGAAAGTTTTGCTCCAGCTCCCATGGCTTCTGGTATTAACCTTACATTCCTAGAGTGTTGTGGTGCAGACATGATGCTCCTGAAGATGTCTCCTCAGGCCAATTGAGAGCACCTAGACATTACTTTCAATTAGCTTAATTTTTATAATTTCTTTTTTTATCAAAATCATCCTTCTTTTTACAAACCGTAAACAGTTAGGTCATAATAATTATAGTCCAGAAGAATGGTTTGATCATCCAACATGTCCAATCTCATGATGGTCTTGCATTTTAACTGGTACAACAAGTGGACCTTGTTTTGCTTCAATGGGCTGCCCAATCAAGCAATCAACAATGGTTTGAAACAGCCCAGCTTCAAGATGTCATTTTCTGCTAATGGTAAAGAAATGACCAGAAGCATAGTGCCTGATCAGGCTTGCTTTGTTCCCAAGGTCTTTCTCTTGCACACACTTCCCACTTTGAAGCAGTGATTGTTTTGTGCTTGTCCATGAACAAACAGTAAGATGCGTCTACATTGTTTGTGCATTGGAACAGTGTTTCCAAGAGTTTGGTTTGATAAAAAGAAAAAACTTTGTCTCTGCACATTGCCCCAACAAAGAGAGCAGGACATACAAAAACCTCCTCGAGTGCCAGCAAGACTATCTCAAAGTGCTTGAAAGTTTCCCTAATGCCGGTAGCCAGCTGATTTGTTGGTTCCATACAATGCAGATACCGGCACTCAAGCCAAGGCATGAACATATGTGCCAACAAGTGACGCTGTCCCTGAAAATGTCATGCTTCCGCTCAACAATTTTTTTATGGGGCATATGGCAACATCACAAACAGAAAGAAAGCTATTGCTGTCCACAGATGGTATCTATCCACTATGAAACTCCTTGAGCACTCATCTCTTGTGACTGAACTAACCACTCAAGAGACATAAATCAATGTTGAAAATTGATTGGCTGCTACTGTGCTATACCACATCCTCCTTGAATGAAGCAGATCAGAAGGGGAAAAGAAGGCAGCTGAGACAAGGAAGTCCACAAGCAACTAAATTATTGAGAATATTCATAATGTACCTCAGGGGGTCATGAGTCAGAATGTAATCAGCAGTCTCAGTGATCCAAGGTTCTTTGATCCTCTTGTCAATGTCAGCAGGAGACAGCAAAAAAATAGTTGAAGATATTCAAGAGGAAGCGAAAGTCCAACAAGTTATTGTGCACAGTAATTAAGTTGCAAGAGATTTGTGGTCATTAGAAGACTCACATGTTTCAACCATATTACAAAGCAAGTGTGGAGCTTCCATTCAATACAAGAAGCAGAGGAAGGCCCAACAATGTCTAAGGATCTGGATGCAGGGAGACAGTGGTGTGTGGAGTGGATGCCCTGTCCCTCTCCTACTTCATCCCCATATCAGAGCGATGATGAAGAATGCCTTCATGTTAATGAAGGGGAGAATGACACAGTGCAGGGATGCTTGGGATGGCAACAACACAAGTATCCTAAGTTCTTTTAGAGAGATGAGACTGAGGATGATTATGAATGGGGTGCTGTTGCAGAAAAGTAAAAGTGCAGGGGGAGAAGAAATTATTGAGTTAAAATCATACTTGATGATGTGCATCCTATGCCAATCATTCAATCTTGCAATTACTTACCTCTCCAGTTGAATGGTGCCCCACCAATCAGGGCAAAGGTATATCTAAGACCATCCATTAAAGTGGCCCCCCCAGTGCATACATGCATGAACACATGGAAGCAAAAGTCAAGCTGCAAAGATAGATGTATTTTTGATCACATCACAATAGATTACATTGTCAACAACTGTGCTGGCACTTTTGCCATTGTGACCCTGCCAACATGGATAATCTCCAGACCACACAACAAAGTTCCCCCCTGCCACAATCATGAACACTTGCAAGCATAATACATTATCCATCAACTAGCAATTGAGCTGGTGCCACATCCACTTCCACCCCATCAACGAGGGCAATTGGTTAGCTTTACCTCTTCAGTATCACTGGCACCGTGGAGCAACGGTGATGGTGCCACTACAACCAATTCTGCCCAAAGACACAAGAATCCCTGCAAGCAAAGACAGCCATCATTGTGTACTAGAATAATGACATATTATGTGCCAGGGAAGTGATCTTTTATGTACCTACCGTATATTACGGAATCTAAGGATTACGGAAAGATAGTCTCATTTTACAAAA
>JALLPD010001468.1:0-12005 GCA_036940065.1 Cyclotella cf. meneghiniana | reverse complement strand
ATACAATCAATGTCTTGGTGAGATTATTCTTATCATCCTGCAGAAGATTATGGATAGTTCAAGAAAATGACACTTCCTCAAAGAAACATAAGTCGGAAGATAAAAGAAAGGCTACTGATAGGATATCAACAAAACAAACAAGAAATCCAAACCATTCTATGTGACAAAGGCAAATTACCCCAGTCTCTTAAACATTGGTGACATGATTGAAGAATCTGGGTCAATGAGAAATTGCTTTGAGGGTGAAATTGAGAGTTACACTCAAAATGTCAAGAGAGTAATCTTTACAATGAAGCCTACTGAAAAAGATCTCCAGACCATTCTGACTAAATTGTTAAGGACAGATAACTTGAATTCCTTAAATGAAAAAAATCACATCTCACAGAAAAAGAAATATTCTAGGACCAGTCATGTATGGATTTACAAGAAAGGGCAGAGGCATGCCATGGTGGAGGACATCTTCTCACATGAGGACATTGATCCTGGAGTGATCAGGAAGGAAGGAAATCTGTTTGTATGTTTTGAAGAATCACTTGGCAAATGGATCAATGTTCATCCTTTCATGTTTAATGACAACATTGGGAGTTGGAAATTTAATCTTTGGCACTCAGAAACTGTACCACAAAACCAGCATTCCCATCTTTACAAGAGCAGAGAGGAACTTTTGGAGGACGTGGTGAATTTTTCATACTTTTGAGAGGGAAGGATACAGATGATAACAACTCAATGAGAACAATGATCTGATACAGCTGGAAAAGCAGAGATGACATGGGAAAGTTATGGCTAATATTGCCACATAAAAATGTCCTTTTAATGAAATAGTTAGTTCATGTAATATTTTTGTTTTGGACTCTTCCATAGATGTTTCTTCCAAATCTACACATACTCACTCTTCTCTCAGATATGTTGAACACTAACATTCATTCATAGGTGGTGTCACTGCAATTCTTTCCCTCTCTCTTTCTTTTTGTCATACTATTTGTCAAACACACAGCAGTCCCTGGTACCAAATGGTATCCTGATTTAGCATTGAACATTCCAAACATTCTTTTCTTCCCAGGAACAAAAGCACAAACACTTATGATCTTGTCAAAGGAGATTTCTTGGTCACGACACCAATCCATATTCTCTTGGCTGAAGATCATTGATTTTACCTCAGGATGAGCACTATCAAAGATGTGGTATTCAACTTGGCTTGTCTCTGAGGATATGAAAGGTGTAATGCCAATAACATGATTACAAGTAAAATACCCAAAATTTTGTTCCAGAGAAACCAACATTGGAATCCCCAATTCAGTGACAAAAGTCTGCAACTCGTAATAACTTGAAATTGATGGTAGAGTGAAGATATTGTATCCACAATCTTTGAAACACTTTCAAATTTCTCTTAAGCAACAACATGCTGATTGAGCCTATTCTGCAAGCAGAATAACCACGTGGGGCCTTGGTCGTGCACTTCAGGTGTCTGTCTGCTAGATGTGTTAGGTATGAGCTAAGGTTAGAGGGGAAGGGACATGCAATGCGTTAGAGTGTAGCTCAATCCCTAAAATAATGGGCTTAGGACTACTACTAGGCTAGCATGTGTGTACACTCCCTGGCGTAATGTAACATTTCGCTTCAGCCTGTCGTGGATACCCATATGCTTCTGAGTGGCGGTATGGTGAAAGTGCTGTGTGTGCAGTCATGTGCAGAGTGGTATGCACCATTGTGGCACAAGTGTGATGAGATGGAGATATCTTAAAGGCAGTCCATGTAGAGTAGGAGCATCAGAAAAAAGAAGAAAACAAGAAGGGAGTTTCTCCCTCCAGAGTACATGTGGATACTGAATTCCGGAGGGGGAGTATATGTATGTGTGGACTTCTTTGCGCAAGAGTGGGATGATATGAGACGTGTTGCGAACAATGTATTTTGTAAGAGCGTGCAAATAGAAATAGTGGGAGGGGGTCCCACTGCTGAGGGCATGGTGCCCTGGTTACGAAACCGGTACTGCCCAGCAGGACCGGTTCCATAGCTATGTCCCACGGCCACATATCATGAGAGATGAATGCCCAAGCTGAGGATCACAAAGGTGAGGATGATTTTGCAGGGGAGGGCGTGACTTCTGTGGGCTCCAGCATTTTTGGTCGTCCAGTGTGGCCCCGTGCATGCCATGATTTTGTGCATGCAGTGGTTCTTGAGGCATGGGTTAGGGAGTGGCTAGTTCAAGCCGATTTTGAGACAATTGGCATGCCTGAGGGGAGCCCTGCCTTGGTATTTGTCAGGGACATGTTGGTGCGCATCGATAAATTGTGGCGGACATATGCAATCCCCCAGGATCAGCGAGATAATGCACTTGCTGTGTTGACACTGCTCCATATGCCCGTGAGGTGCGTTGTCATGCCCCAGGGTGGAGATGATGCTGATGTGGTAGAGGAGGTAGGTTTAAGATGCATGTTGCTTTTTTGTTGACACTGGGTACTAACGATTTTGAGCATGTGTTAGGATCTTTGGCAGGGGTTTGAGGAGACATTTGCAGACCTTTTTGCGTGGCTTGAGTGGCGCCGACTTTCAACGGCAATCAGTATGATGTGTTGTGTGTTCACATGATGCCGGATGACATGGAACATAATCCGGCAGAGACACCTGCATTGAGAGGGCTGCATGGAGTGTACTACACGATTGTGTTCTATCTGGGTGAGTGTGCCTGGTTTGCATGGTGACATTCCATGCGTTGCATCTAATTCTCCTTTCTTCAGGTGTGGATTACCAGGCAAGGGGTACAGAGAACATGCTGCTGGGTGTGGAGTTCCATGATAAAGACATCTCCGAGGAGGAACATCATGGCGCTGCTGCTCCGCGGATGAATTGTGGCCGTAGGGCGGGCAGGTTGCCGATCCGAGGATGGAGGGGCCCGGGATATGCCGTCCCAGAGGTAGCACTTGGCAGGTTGGGCGGGCCCAGGTTATGCTTGCCCAGGGTGTGAATAGGTGGTTGTGCTCAACAGACCACGCAGGGTGGTTGAACTTGATGGACAGGCCACCACGTCGCGCTGGTGGTTGAGGCTATCTGGGTGCCAGGCTGGTTTCGTGCAAGAGATAGTATGTGTTAATTTTAGTATTTAATCCATGCAAATTATGTTATGTGTATATTAATATTGCCACAATAGTGTGCATGAGTGGTTGCCACAAGTGGCAGCAGGTGTTGCATGTAGTTTTAGTGTATGTCCTTAGTGTATGACCGCGGCTAGCATGTGCACGGATTCCGAGAGTCAATGCGGAGATTTTAACCAGTTTGGTTAGAGAGTAGTCTTTCATGTGGCTTGAGCAAACAAGCATTTTGTCAGGCAGAGGGTCAAGCCCGAGCGTGATCGCGTCGGTATGTTGCAAGGCAGTGTAGAAAGTATTGTGTAGGTACATGAGAAATGTGTTGCTGCCCCACCTGAAGTGGTTCTTAATGTACGAATTGGAAAACCAAGCGCGGTGGAGGAGATTTGCTGCTGTTACTCAAATTGAGTGGCAGGACCATGATTTCAAGTCCAGGTGTCCAGGTGATATGTTGAAGGTCTTGTGTGCAACCTGTCGTAGAAATGTGGTGAATTCTGAAGATGTGATTTGTTGTCGCTTGCCGGAGGATGCATCGAGATAGAAGGCAAACTGATGACCATGTGGTGTACATAAGCGGTCGGCATGGCAAATGATATCTAGGCTTGCCTGAGTTGGGCACATCCACATTGAGCCAGAGTGGCGCCAGTAGGTGAGTTGTTGGCCATTGTCATTGTTTTTCTGTTTGTGGATGCGCTGGGTTGTGAAGGTGTTGTTGATCATCTGTATGGTGGGTGTCAAAGTAGCAAGAGCCGGTGGCAGTAGCGAAGCTGAAGTCCTCAGCAATGACCAGAAGGAAGCTGCGGCCCCATTGTGGGTTGGTGATCTTTCCAAAGTCTTCTGGGTGGTTGTTGCACCATTTGGATTTGTGGAAGCCTGTGTAGGCCCCCAGGATGATCCAATCGGTGATGGCACAGACAAAAGAGTCCTGGGATGCACGATTCGTGAGGCAGGCAATGAAGTGGAACATGCCATAAGAGATCATGTCCTGGTGTTTTGGTACATCTTTGCATTTTTTAACTGCGTTAGACATTATTTTAATGTTATCTAAGTCAGCTAATTTTTGGTTAGGCAGGCCACGGTCAGCATGGAGAGAGTGCTTGCTTGATGTAACCCATGAGCATGGTGTGTCAGTTGCATACACCGGTGAGTGTTTTCCCTTGTATGAGGGAGACAACATAGCAGGCGATGATTCAGTTTTGTCCCTGGATTGGTATGGCGGGTGTGCATGGGTTGTCTAGTCCAATGGTGTGACACCAGGATAGGAAGTGAATCTTCCTGGATCAGCTAGTAATAGCCTGCTTGTTGCAAGTGGATCCATGGATTTGTGCAATAGTGCCTCCATAATCAAGGAGATGATGACAGCAGTTTGGAGGTAGCACCACAAGCCAGTGAGGCTTGGGGTGATGATTTGGACGGAATACATGATATACTGTCGGCAATAACATTAGAGTCTGTGTCGACACGGCCGAAGTGGTATCCCACATTGTTGTTGAACATGAGTGCAGCTTGGAGGCATGTGAGGGAGCGGCTAATTGTGCTGCTTGTGCAGCCCTTTTTTAGCCATGCTTCACCTTGCATATTGTCACACTTGAGTAGGAAGATTGGGTGAGGATCCGCTAGGTTGTGACCTAAGTTTTGGACATGCAGGTAACATCCCAGCATAGAGATGATTTGTGTTGCATACTCGAGGGCATTTATGCAGATGAGGTGCGGGTAATTGCAACCAGCAATGTGACAGATGGTTCATCCTTGGATGTCCAGCAGCCATTTGAGGTACCACCAGAATGATGCAAAGATACAGTAGCTGCTTGCATCATGCAAAGAGGAATCACTGCATGCAATGCCAATGGGCGTTTGGGGTATAAGGTGGGCGATTGGTCATGCCTTGAGGATTGAGTCCATGCCAAGGGTGTGTTTGATGAGGCGTAAGTCCTGAATGAACTGTGGTTGATGAAATGCCTGCTTTTGTGATGATATATGGTTCAAGCCATGGTACCCGCATGAAAGGCACATTGTTTATCCCTGTCTGGGGTGGCGGGTGCTGTCCGTGTAGCTTTGAGTGCGCAACAGAAGGTGTGGCTGGAGCGGCTGAGATGTGCTTGGTTCCAATGCAAGGCAGAGGCCAAGGAGGAGTATATGTGACCAAGGAGGAACTTCAACCATGGGGTGCCAAACCCAATGTGGTTGAGTTTGCCTGTGAGTATCTCGGCTTTGCTGACAAAGATGATTTGTCGATGGGTTCCCCACATTATTCGGAGGATAGTGATGACTTCGACAAGGAAATCAGGTGGGACACCTACTGTGAGTAGGCGTGTGTTGATGGTGAGGCCAAGAACATGGTTGACTGGCGTTTTTTCATCATGTCAAGCAGCTTGTCCCAGGATATTGGGTCTTGTCACAGAGTGAGGTCGGATTTGCCTAGGAGGATGAAGATGGCTTCTATGCCCGCCGCCGTGGTGCGCTTGAAGCATGCAATGTGGGCAATGTCAAGGTACATGTTGTCGTCCACATATACAAGGTGAGGTGTGGCAATCGGAGAACCGTTGGTGTCAAAGACGCCGGGGTTCATGGCATCTTTGATTGCCTTGTGAGAATGGGCATGGAGTGGGTTCTCAGAGAGCGGCACCACCGTATCTGGTCAAGGATGGTGCGGTGCTTTGATACAGCAAGGCGTCATGGACGAGTCATGTGGCCAGTGCCACTTGGATTCACCAGACAGCCTCCCAATTGGATGGACTGAAGTTGGCACCAAAGGCAAGCCCTACTTGGAAGAATAGGTACTTCAAGAGGACGTATGAGAAAGCCCTGACAACGTCCGGGTGTGCTTGATCTGGCAAAAGCAGGACTTGACGTCCTTGGTATGGATGACAATGTCCTCATGCGGATAGGATATGCATAGATTGTATGCACGGACCAGGATATCTTCCCGGATGGAGCCAAATTTGCAGTGGAGTTTGGAGCTGTGGGGTGTGAAAGTCATGTGGTTGACTGGGATAGAGTCCCAATTGTACTTTAGAAAAGCATCGAATATCTGGCAATCCTTCTTCCCTGGTTTGATGAGGATGTGCTGAGGCATGATGAAGCAATGTGGGACAAAGTGCCAGAGCCAGTGTGGCACATGGAGTACATAATTGTTACGTTCTTCTTTTTTCATGGTGGCCATGACTTGGTTCAGTCAACTGGATATGGATGGGTTGTTACTGTTCTGCCAGTAGAGTACAGCGGTGGCCCATGTGGTCAAGGCATTGAAGTGGTTCGGACAGCCCACCATCATGACCCTTAGGTATTGAGTGATTAATGATTCATTCAGTCTGAGACATCGCAGCTGTGTTGTGATGGTAGTGATTTGCAGTAAGTGCCTGTGTAGTTGTTTCCAAGGAGCGAATGATGTTCGCAACACTCAGGTTGTAGTGGAGGAGGCAAGCTAGAAATGCATATGCTCACATGGCACTCAGTTTGGTCTGGTGGGACCAGGCAGAATTGTACTCTGAAAGCCAGAGGAAGTCATAAGTACGGAGATGCACATATGCACGGAGCAGATGCAAGAGTAAGGGATGCGTGTTGTGCAGTGTGTTTATGTTGCTGGGTGTAAAGAAGCCTGTCTTGAGGGTTATGATGTATGTTTTTTTGAAGGTGGGTTCTTGGTGAAATAAATGGTCAAGGCTTGGCCTGCTGAAACCCTTTGCCATGAGTTGGTGTGGGGTGGGTATCGATGCACGGTATTTGCTAATGCATGTGCTATCAGTGCTAATGTCATTGCCTGCGCTGGCTAGTGAAAGATATGATGAGTAAAACTCCTCCCTGAGTGCAGCCCGGTGCGCGTTGTAATCCAAGAGACCAAGGTACTTGGCATTGTATTCCCAAAGGAGAGAGATGTCATTGGTCAAGGGTATGTGCCGGCAGGGTGCGTGAGGTGTTTGGGAGGACACAGGTTGTGATGTAGATGGTACCGGTGCTAAGGTTGATGTCTATGCGAAATCAGGGTAGACGGTGTAGTGTAATGATGTTGTTGAAATATATTAATAAAGACAATTAGATGTGATTTAGATTTTATTTATCCAATAACAGGCTTACAATTTGCAAGTGGCCATGCTTGCAAGTGAGAGTGTAGAGCTTGCATGTTTTGTGCTTTGAGCTCTAAGAATTGCAGGGTCAATGACCTTGCAATTCCATTCCAGGTTTGGTGTCTGGTCTACCAAGGCGCTCCAATGGGCGAATGTTGCATCGTGCCACTTGTTTATGTCCAGGTCATTCATCTTGCAGGAGGGGCTGCGGGGACAGTGCTTGCCATCGTGATGACGAGAGGTGAAAAGGCATTGTGCAGGGTTAGGTTTGTTGACAGATGGCATCATCTCGTCCAACCTCTCTTTGAAAGTCAGGGTACCGGACAGGTCTTCCGCTGTTGGAGTGGCAACAGTGGTGCGGGCACGTTTTGCATGTTTGTTGGCTGCCCCTTTTGGCTCTTGACTGGTGCCGTGCACTTTTGTCGGTCTTGTTTTGACTTGGCCTGCTTAAGTTCCTCAGTCTGCAGGAGTGGACATGATGGGATAGTGCCTGTACTGCTCTCAAACATGCGAAGGGTGCCAACAGAGTCATCAAGTAGCTCAAATGCCTTGATGAATTTGTTGGTGGCGATGTTGCTTATGTTACCCTGGGCAACCAGGGAGGCATTCTTGGTATGCCGGAGTGGGTGCGTGAGGAGAATGCTGAGTTGATCAAGCATCTGGACCACCCATAGAACAATCGTCTTCATGAGGTATGACTGCATGGAGGCAGACGTTATGTGTAGTGCAAAAGTGCATGCCATGACAAACATGGCAGACATCTTGATGTTGAGCAGGGTCATGTCCCACTCAAACTGGGCCTAGATGAAAGCACATATGTTGGCAAGATATGCCCAAAGATGGTGCATTGCACTGATGGTGGTGCTTGTTGTGATGGTGGTGCGGACCTTGCTGAGGTTCTCTTTGGCTTTGCCTAGCAACTCTTCAGCTTCCCAGTCATACACCGTGAGTTCATGCTCTTCAGCAAGGGACTTAAGTCCCGGAAAAGATAGAAGTAGCGGGAGCACTTTTTGCTCTTGCCTGTGAGGTCGATAGACATCATGGTGGTGACTTTGTAATAGCTGGTCACATACTGGGCGTAGACAAGTGGGTCATTGTAAGGTAGGTCAACTTTGCGATGAAAGAAGTTGGTTGAGCCGAGAAGAGTCTCAGGGATGTTGTTGAACATGTTGGCCATGATCTCATTGATGCAGGACCAGTCGGGCTGGCTGTAAATCCATTCGCCATTCTCAGTGAATGTGGGCAGATGGAGGGTTTTTGCTGTGCAGTCCCATCCAAGGTGTGCAAGGCATGCTCGGTCCCGGAGACGGTCATTAAGGGGTCCTTCCTTGATAGTGGTGTCCTTGGACAATGTGTCCGTGGCACCCGGAGGCTGCCTGTGTGGGATGGGAACGGAGACTTGAAACTCAACAAGACATGAGTGTAGGTCAGGGCCACATGGTTTGTATGCTGTGTTATCGGTTTTGGTGGGCCGTGATAGATGAGACCTGATCTCAGCAAGTCTCACAGTAAGAGTGTCCATGGCAGCGTTTGCTTTGTCTTCTTCTTCATCGTCGATACCGAAGATGCGTAGTAGTGGTGAGGTGCCCCATGCTTGGCCTGATATAAGGCGAGGAAGAATAAGTTGGGGAGAGACCTTGCCTAGGCCACCATTGCTGGTGTGACATGTGAGTTTGTCGAACAGTGTTAGGTCAAATGCTGTGATGTGGCGTGCCCAGAAGGAGCCACCGGTGATGGTGGTGTCAAGGATATTGATTGTTGCTTCATTGATAGCACCTTTGGTGGTGTCATCGATGCCAAATGGTATGGGTAGGGCCATTGGCAAGAGAATGAACTTGTAGGTGGCGGTTGGTGACAGTGTGTTGGTGAGCATGGTCATGACGATGATGTTGCCTACCGTGAATGCGGGTCGTGAGCGGAAGCATATGGGGATGTTGTCCAGGTCGGTGTTGACAATGCAGGCGAGCATTTTTGCTACATCGACGGATGTGTATTCCACGTGCAAGAAGCATGGGTCATTGCTGCTGTGACCAAGGAGGAACTCCTGTTTGATGCCAGTATCGGCATCAGTGAACATACAGTGCTAGGGCTGGAAGAGCGGGCATTTACCTGGAGTCATGACATAAAACCCTGCAAAGAGGTTGTTATTAGCTAGAGCGACGATGCACTTTGCCGTGGTGATCATTTTGCAAAAGGTGTTGGCTTGGGAAGAGGTGTCCTCTGAGTCGCCCTTAATGAGCATAATGAGGAGAGAGTGGGAGCCTAGCTGTGTACGGGCAGAGGTGTATCTGGAGACAAGGGATGCTGAGGAGCAGGAGCAGAGGAACAGCGGACTGTTTGAGTGTGATGGGTTGATGCCATGCATATGCTGGTCCCCAGAGGGTGTGGTGGAGCAGACTCTGTGTGGTGTGGTGCTAGTGGTGTGCACTTGTCCACTGTGTGGGGTTGGGAAACCATCCAACAGTTGGAACTGCTGCATTGATAGTAATGCCCTGTGCAACTTGATACATACCTTACCTTGTGCAATGGTCACAGCGCATGATGCAGCAGAAGACATGGTGGTGGAGAGGAGGTGAAGGAGAAACTTATTGAAGGTTTTGACTTATTGAAGGCTTTGTCAGTAGAGGCAGATATTCAATTGAATTCTTTGCAATTGAATAATCAGAGATTGTGAGCATCTTGTGCTGCAATCGCAATGGGGAAGGATGCCTTTTCCCTCATCTGTGTCATGGAATGTGTGTGGTTGTCAGCATATTTTGGAAATGGTGCCAACGCAAATGCATTGGAATTGGTAGGACTCCTGTGTATATTACACAAGGTGTCCCAATAGCCTGGTGTAGTCCATGCTGAATATATAGGGCGATGCGCTAGGATACACCCGAGAAGCTGCCTGGAAAGCTGTGGCCCTTAAGTTTATCAAGGATGTAATATCAACAGTGTCTGTTTTAAGTTTATATTGAAGTGATTGATGTAGGCTAGAAGGTTCACTGTATTTTCAAAGGCACAGTTCAACTTCTCTCTAGCAACTTGTATGGGGAACATGATTGACGAATTTAGGACTGGTGGAGAGTACTGATTATCAGGAGCATAATCATCCTTTGGAGGTGTGATATTGTATAGTACCCTTTTTACTCTCTTCCATGTTAATCTTCTTGCATTCACTACAATCAAACCTCTTGAACCTTCTCATAACACCTGGTCTTGTTTCTCATTTAGGATTCATGCTTGGTCGAGAAAAGAGAGATACTATAGGAAGACTATTGCTTTGTCGTTCTATATGATCCAGCCTTGGTTGAGTAAAGGGAGATTCTATAGGATCACTCTGGCTCCAGGAAAAATTGAGATTCTATAGGATCACTCTGGTTCACCTCAAAATTTACACCCTCTTTATCACTGCAAATGGCTTGATCTCTCAGATCTGGTTATCAAGAAAACAAAGATTCTATAGGATCACTCTGTTGTATAAGATCACTTTGGTTCAACAATTTTTTACATCATCTCTGTCACTGTCACTGCCACCAATAACATGTTTCCCTTTCATGACTGAGGCAAATTCTGTTTCCTGAAAATATGGATTGGTCATTCTTGTTGGAAGTATTTTTTGCTGCCAATTCAACCAATCTAGATATTAATGAGAATTCTAGTTGATGTGTATAACACACTTGTTAACTTTCATGTTTGATTTGATTGTAATTAACTATTTGTGTCAATTTAGGCAAGACAGTTGGTCGTGTGCTTGGAAAACATATATAAACTACTACAAGACTATGAAAACTCTGTTTCAACCTGACTCAAATATTCTTGTACTACCTTTGTTCCGAGTTTGAGTGATAAATTACCCGCTAACAGCATCCCCACTCAAAGCTTGGGTTTGATCCTGATACTTGTCCACACCTACATTCAGTGGTGTATGACAATTGAAAATTGCTGCTGTCACATTCCTTGTAAAAATGTCAGCGTCATTGGTGTCTCCAGGAATATGCTTGATATCTGATATCTAATAAGCCCTGATCTTTTAGTTCGCGTAGAAAATAGTTTCGTACATCCAAATGTGTGGTTCTTCCACCAACAATCCAACTGTTTGCAATATCTGCAGTCCTGAGTTGTCCGTTTCCAGAACCATGGGCAATTCCACCTTAAGCTTCAATGACTTCAATGATCAATAAATGTATAGCATATCTTGTGCAAACATCACTCCAGCTGCAATTTTGGCCTCCGCGACTGACAGCATCACAAACTTTTGTGTCACACTCCTAAACAACATTGGAACATTGTCCACAAATACTCTTCCTCCGGAGATACTTCTATGATCATTGGGATTCGTGGCATAGTCTGAGTCCGACCTTCTGTGGATGGTGAACTTGTGTTCGGGACTCCATATCTCCTTTGGCGCCAAAACCAGTCCTCTATCTCTGGTAGATATTATGTAACTTATTAGAGTCATAAGTGCTCAGACATGAGCCTCCCTAGGTGCAGACATGTGCCCACCTAGTCTGCGCACTGCATTAAATGTGTCAGGACGTGACCACTGCATCATGTACATGCATGCTGCAGTGGCTGATTGGTACATCCTTGCAAGTGATTCTTATACCGTCCCATCACCATCTCCTTTTACCAGGACCTGTCCTGCAACCAGTAGTATTTTCAATGCTATTCCATCAGGTGGTGCATATTCTTCCTCAAGTTTTTGAACTAGTACTGGTTGTGTGAATTTTACCCTTCCTAGGCCCAAATCTTCCCTGTAGAGATCTAACTTGCTGTCATAGGCCAAGAATCTGCTTACACTTGTAAGCTCTAGGAGAATCCAACTGGAACCTCCCAAAGGTCTTCTACACTTTGTCTTGAACAAAGGTAGTAT
>JALLPD010001467.1:0-12000 GCA_036940065.1 Cyclotella cf. meneghiniana | reverse complement strand
CTTCATTCTTTTTGAACTTGCTCTTGTCCCTGATTGGAACAATTGAGTACAAAAAATGTCATTTGAAACAATTGTTTCCTTTCATGAACCTATTCTTGTCCCTGATTTGAACAATCAAAAAAAATGTCATTTGAAACGATTTGTTTTCCTTCTTGACATAGGTACCAATCATGTTCATTTTCCTGAGTTTAAAAAAACAAAAAATGGTGAAAATCAATGCTGCTAAAGGCAAATTTCCTCAGAGCCTTGGGATGCTGCCTCAAACCTCACTCGCTGGTGCTAGCTAGACCACACAACCTCTTTGGGGACCTTGAGCCCATTTGCAGGGGCTCATCCATCCCTACATCCCCATCACAGGATGACATCCTTTGTGACTCCTTGGTACTATGGCACAAATTTCCTTGATCAATGATCATTGTAAACAGAGACAGAATAATCAATTTCCCAAGTGGAATTGACTTGTTCAGTTGCCAAAACAAGCATTGTGTTAGTGACACGTGTGATAACATCACAGTGGGTTTGAGAAAAGCTCCCCACCTTTGCATAACAAAGCTTGGACATTGTTTGATCAAACAAATGCCCCTTTTAAAGCAAGTCATTGTGACTTCAAACTTGTGCACTCTTGTCTCCTGAATAGGAACAATTGAGTAAAGCAAATTGTTAGACATAACAAGTTGTTAGTAGAGTTTTCAAGTCACTCAGCAAAGTTGTTGGCTTTTACTGAAAGCAAGTACAGAAATGCTGCATGTTTGCTGAGACCTTAACAAACATGAATTTAAAAGTGAAGTCTGAACAACCCCCTTTCAAATTTCCAATGCTTAATGTTTCCCTACTTAGGAAACAATGGAATGAAAAGGAAGTGTTTGATGTAACAATTAGTTGGTACAGTTTGATAAAAACTTATCAGACCACATTCTTGACCTTGGGACTTGAAGTCAAGTAGATATTACTTCATGTTTGTTCAGTTTTGACAAACACAAGTTTCAAAAAGGATAAATCTTCACCACTGTGTCCAATTGAGAACAGTAGATAGTCTTGTTCAACTCTGCTTGAATTGAAGGATGAAATGAGTCTTCACGCACAAGACATCACTTCCAAATCTCTCAGTTCATATTGGACTTGTGGGCAGTAGCTTGATGCAGCTTGCCACTACCTTTTTCAAAGTGATTAGTGCTTGAGCAGCCATCACTCATAACAGTAGCTTTATTGCTAAAATAAACTTTAACTGTTGTGCCACAAATGATGAAACACATTTGTTTGGACTACAAATAATTTTATTACTATGACTATTTTTGAGATATAGCCCATTTCAGAAAATAAACTGTTTTCAAGAGTTATTAATTTGTATCATAATAATCGTATATAAATTGGTTGTGCATTTTTTTGCATGTCAACATCAGTGTATGCTTCTTGTGGCATGTTCTCATTTTCAACAGTTGGCAAGATTTTCAAGAAATTTATACATTTTCAAAAAGCAGAGTGTTTACAAGTTTGAAAATAACATTATTTTCATATTATGTACATATTTATTGCAAAATTATTATGACCAGCATTATTCTATTACAACTCTCATTTATTTACAGCATCATAGACCATTGTCTAACACAGATGTACAATATATTCATGATCAATACCACAGTATTGGTTATGTTGAATTTTCTCTCACCCTCATTTTTCATCAAGCAATTCTATATCAAAACACAAAAAATGAATACAAATTTAGTACTGCTGATCAAATTGGAATGCGGGTCTTCCAGTATCATATTGCATTTTTTATTTCAAAGAATCTGAAGCAGCATGAGGTAACTCAAAATGAAGTAAACATTAGGTTAATGCATCATTTCATTTTAATTACCTGTTAAGCTACCTTAATTGCTGGTTTCTGGTGGCAGTGTAACAAATGATGAATATTAGGTACAAACAATCATGAGCTGTTTTAGGTATCTCATCACTTGAGATTGCCTTGTTAGGCTTTTTTTAATGATCATGTTTTGCACTCACAGTTCATCAATAGAGGTACTAAGATATAATACTCCAATCACAAGGAATGAAAAAGAAATCCACAGCATAGCAGGTATATAATAATCAACATAAGTTCCACAATCTATCAATTATGAGAACAACATGATACAGGCAATTTTATGTATAGGTAGGCCTGTTTGTGAACCAGGCTGTGTGATTTCCAATTTTCCCTTAACTGAACTATACAGGTTCATAGGCATAATACAACATCTTCTTAACAAAAGAACCATGTCATATCAAAGCTTGCATGTGTGCCAGCTCTATGACAAAATCACATTAACTTTATCGGATTGAATTTACAGTGGTGTCAGTTAGCATGTACAAATTTAATGTTGATGGCTGACAATGTTCAATGTATGGTGTAAAACATAGGGCATATGACAGTTGATGATGTTCATTGCTAAAACCTGGCAGAGTCATAGTAACCTATGCCAAATCATCCTCCTTTACTCTAGCTCTTCACCATGACAGGGGTTCAGGGATGCTGGGAAATTGATTTCAGCTAAAGATGTTATCATTCTTTTGCTTGATTCTGAAGATGAATTCCATGTTAAGTATGCATTGACATAGTACAATCTATTGTTCGCAACTGTGGAATTACTGATTTGCAAGGATGCAAAAATGAATGGATACCATCTAATTCTTATTTAAAAAAAATTAATTCACATCTATCTGACATTATAAAGTACCAAACTGATTGTAAGAGATTGCTAAACTAGATAAAAAATATCTTTTTATCTAGGGATGTTATTAGAAAAAATCATTGGGCTATAAAAGATAACTTTCTAAGTAAAAATTAAAAATCTAACTTACACAATCTAACTTCTTCAATGATGGCTAACAATAATTTCAAGTTCTGGCCTTAGTTTAGCTAAGATCTATTTATAAAATAATTATATGTAATATTGTTAATATCTTCTCACAAAAGTCTAGATTATCAGTTTTTTTGGCATTTCCTAATTTTGACACTACTCCTATATGAAATCTCTTAGGTATCTGGTTTTTCTTTTGGGAGATTATTCTTGTGAGATTGGTTTTTCTCTGCACCTTTAAAGGTAATTAATTAACTGCTACTGGCATCCCATGCATTCAAAGCCTACACAATCTCACCATAAATATGAACCAAGAGACAGTAAATTATACCCCTAGTATTGTAGTGTATCATAAATCTGAAAGTATGATTCTCATGCACACTTCACCTTTGTGCACCAGACAAAATTTATCATCTGGGAGAACATCATGTCACCATGTCTGATGGATGTGATTTATATGAGTTCTTCATATACAAGTTATTACATTTTTCATAACACATATCACTTTAAGATTATTTCTGTCCATACAAGCATGTGAAAAGATTATTTCTGGTGAAACATGCACTTGTTGTCATGAAAAATTCCTCATATGTCAATCAATCTATTACCCTACTCTTAGTCAGTAGATGTTACCGTATACCATTGTTATTGTACTTGTAATTTACCTATATATTACCCCAAGTGCTACAATTCGCTGGGAAACAATATCAGCTAAAAATAAATATAGTTTCCTGATCCTCATATGAATCATCTGCTGTCTTCTTTCCGTAATGACTTGGCAAGTGCAGTATTTCTCTAATAATTCAGCAATTGCAGAATTTACCAATTCATTCAGTGTGCACAATATTTCCTTAACAATTTACTGAGGTGCAGTCTTCTAGGTTTGACCAGATTTGACTGTTTCCCAATGATTCACACATTATCATTCATCACTTAGCTTGCTGCTCTTGCCTGTAGTGCCTTATGCCACCAAAATGATTGCAAGGGCATCAATGACACCTGTTGAATGTGTCAGTATCATGAAGAATACAAATGTACTATATGCACTGTTGGAAAACATCTTATGAAGAATTTTGGAAAGTGCTACTTTATCACACAGACTATAGTTGGCCTTGAGAGGGAAAATATTTCTCCAAGACATTTTTCTCCAGCCACAGTGACAATTCAAGACTACATGTCTCAAGGACTTCATTTTACCACAACAGAAATAATGCAATATGCTGAATAAAATAACCATTAACATGTTAGCTATACCACAGGATCATTGTTGCATCAAAGGAACGTACAGTGACTTCATCTCAGTTGAACAAAAACACAGGTACAACATGTCATTTCAGCTAACTCCTTCCATCCTCTTCAGCAATGCAAGTTTCAGTCATTCCTTCAAGAGTAACATAGCCTCCAGCAGTTTAAATTGTCCAACAGAAAGAAACAGTGCATAAAGCAAAAGGCAATGTGCAACTTATTGTAAAGAATGCACCAGTGAATAAGTAAAAGAGCAAAACCCCCATGCTGAACAAACTTGATTCATATCATAGCACAAAAAAATTGTAATGGTTGTTATAAAGTTGAATGCTTTCAACCACATTGAACAAGCTATTAAGGCATAATCACCTGCATATGATCCCTCCAAAACAGACCATTCCAGGAAGGAGTAATAGCAAGTCACATTACCTTCAATCATTTGACCTATTACAGTTCATTGCTTTCCTTAAGTCAACAATAGAGCAAATCAATTTTTGTTTGAGATGATTTGTACAGTTTAACATCAAAAAACAAAGAACTCACCATAGATGTCAACTTCAAAATGCAGTTGAATGCACATTCAACCTGGTTGGCAGGTCATTTCACAAAAAAACATCATGTTTTTAGAAGACACATGGTGAGAGACAAGCATCAAAGATAGACTTATAATTCAAAGGTGACATGTCATCACACTTACCTTGCTTCATGACCCATCTTCTAACCCATTGTCAAGGAGTCACCCAAAGTGTTGGTTGTAGAGTGCAAATGGAGCAGCATTGCTTATGGTAGGGTTTCATATTCTGTTTTGGCTGCTGTTAAAGTAAAGCCAGTGGAGGAGGAGGAGGAGCACAGGGAGGAGGTTGGCATGAAAGGGGAGCAACTGGGGTGCCTCATCCATTGTGAAGACCAGTGGGCTCTTGTTAAAGCAGGGATTGATACCCTGCCATGACAAAGGGATATGGAAATGAACACACCCATTGATCCTGATCTCATTGGGATGACCATGTATTGTGTGTGATGTTGCAATAATTGCACATCATTAGCAGATATGGCTGTTTTTATTGTCAAATTATTTGTGTGACAGACGTAGACTTTTGATGATGATGATGATGATGGAGAGACAAAAAGATATTTAAGTCACATCGGTAGATGTTTGGTGTGACAGCCAGATTTCATATATAATTTTTTTATCAAAATTTTGGTGGATATGCCTCTCCTTGCTGTCTCACAAATGGTAAAATGACAACAACAAAACTATGAAAATTTGAAGTGCTGGGGTCATTACTCACACTCCAACATGAGTCATATATTGGATAAGGTACGGACAAAGATATAAATACTCCTGTGGACATTAATTTTTATGTGATGATAAAAATTCAAATAATCATGCTACAGAAAATTGCACAAGGTAACACCTCTTCTGTAGCAAAGATGAATTTGTTATTAATGTAAAGAAGCATCCATCACATAAAGGTCTAGATAATCCATAAAAAGCCAATGATCCAAAATGAAGGCATCATGTTAAAGTCTTAGTGGTGCATGGTTTTTACTAACATATGAATTCTTCTCAAATTAAGTTGATCTGCAAAAAGGGTACTGCTGCAGTGGTTCTGACTGGAACCTGGAATTCCGACAGTACTTCCAATCCCAACCTACTCCTGGATAGTAATAATAGACAATGCCCTCACAAATAAGAAACACAGTTTAATTGAATAATGCATTTGTTTATCAAGTGTTCTAACTAAAAACCCAACCTGTCTAGTGGGGAGAAAGCTAGTCACTGACACATCAAATACCTTCTCCAGAAACAGTAACACAGTAACTACTGTAACTACTGTAACTACTATAACTACTGTGACTACTGTAATTACTGTAACTACTGTAACTACTGTAACTACTGTAATTACAGTAATTACAGTAATTACTGTAATTACTGTAATTACAGTAGTTACAGTAGTTACAGTAGTTACAGTAATTACAGTAGTCACAGTAGTTATAGTAGTTACAGTAGTTACAGTAGTTACTGTGTTACTGTTTCTGGAGAAGGTATTTGATGTGTCAGTGACTAGCTTTCTCCCCACTAGACAGGTTGGGTTTTTAGTTAGAACACTTGATAAACAAATGCATTATTCAATTAAACTGTGTTTCTTATTTGTGAGGGCATTGTCTATTATTACTATCCAGGAGTAGGTTGGGATTGGAAGTACTGTCGGAATTCCAGGTTCCAGTCAGAACCACTGCAGCAGTACCCTTTTTGCAGATCAACTTAATTTGAGAAGAATTCATATGTTAGTAAAAACCATGCACCACTAAGACTTTAACATGATGCCTTCATTTTGGATCATTGGCTTTTTATGGATTATCTAGACCTTTATGTGATGGATGCTTCTTTACATTAATAACAAATTCATCTTTGCTACAGAAGAGGTGTTACCTTGTGCAATTTTCTGTAGCATGATTATTTGAATTTTTATCATCACATAAAAATTAATGTCCACAGGAGTATTTATATCTTTGTCCGTACCTTATCCAATATATGACTCATGTTGGAGTGTGAGTAATGACCCCAGCACTTCAAATTTTCATAGTTTTGTTGTTGTCATTTTACCATTTGTGAGACAGCAAGGAGAGGCATATCCACCAAAATTTTGATAAAAAAATTATATATGAAATCTGGCTGTCACACCAAACATCTACCGATGTGACTTAAATATCTTTTTGTCTCTCCATCATCATCATCATCATCAAAAGTCTACGTCTGTCACACAAATAATTTGACAATAAAAACAGCCATATCTGCTAATGATGTGCAATTATTGCAACATCACACACAATACATGGTCATCCCAATGAGATCAGGATCAATGGGTGTGTTCATTTCCATATCCCTTTGTCATGGCAGGGTATCAATCCCTGCTTTAACAAGAGCCCACTGGTCTTCACAATGGATGAGGCACCCCAGTTGCTCCCCTTTCATGCCAACCTCCTCCCTGTGCTCCTCCTCCTCCTCCACTGGCTTTACTTTAACAGCAGCCAAAACAGAATATGAAACCCTACCATAAGCAATGCTGCTCCATTTGCACTCTACAACCAACACTTTGGGTGACTCCTTGACAATGGGTTAGAAGATGGGTCATGAAGCAAGGTAAGTGTGATGACATGTCACCTTTGAATTATAAGTCTATCTTTGATGCTTGTCTCTCACCATGTGTCTTCTAAAAACATGATGTTTTTTTGTGAAATGACCTGCCAACCAGGTTGAATGTGCATTCAACTGCATTTTGAAGTTGACATCTATGGTGAGTTCTTTGTTTTTTGATGTTAAACTGTACAAATCATCTCAAACAAAAATTGATTTGCTCTATTGTTGACTTAAGGAAAGCAATGAACTGTAATAGGTCAAATGATTGAAGGTAATGTGACTTGCTATTACTCCTTCCTGGAATGGTCTGTTTTGGAGGGATCATATGCAGGTGATTATGCCTTAATAGCTTGTTCAATGTGGTTGAAAGCATTCAACTTTATAACAACCATTACAATTTTTTTGTGCTATGATATGAATCAAGTTTGTTCAGCATGGGGGTTTTGCTCTTTTACTTATTCACTGGTGCATTCTTTACAATAAGTTGCACATTGCCTTTTGCTTTATGCACTGTTTCTTTCTGTTGGACAATTTAAACTGCTGGAGGCTATGTTACTCTTGAAGGAATGACTGAAACTTGCATTGCTGAAGAGGATGGAAGGAGTTAGCTGAAATGACATGTTGTACCTGTGTTTTTGTTCAACTGAGATGAAGTCACTGTACGTTCCTTTGATGCAACAATGATCCTGTGGTATAGCTAACATGTTAATGGTTATTTTATTCAGCATATTGCATTATTTCTGTTGTGGTAAAATGAAGTCCTTGAGACATGTAGTCTTGAATTGTCACTGTGGCTGGAGAAAAATGTCTTGGAGAAATATTTTCCCTCTCAAGGCCAACTATAGTCTGTGTGATAAAGTAGCACTTTCCAAAATTCTTCATAAGATGTTTTCCAACAGTGCATATAGTACATTTGTATTCTTCATGATACTGACACATTCAACAGGTGTCATTGATGCCCTTGCAATCATTTTGGTGGCATAAGGCACTACAGGCAAGAGCAGCAAGCTAAGTGATGAATGATAATGTGTGAATCATTGGGAAACAGTCAAATCTGGTCAAACCTAGAAGACTGCACCTCAGTAAATTGTTAAGGAAATATTGTGCACACTGAATGAATTGGTAAATTCTGCAATTGCTGAATTATTAGAGAAATACTGCACTTGCCAAGTCATTACGGAAAGAAGACAGCAGATGATTCATATGAGGATCAGGAAACTATATTTATTTTTAGCTGATATTGTTTCCCAGCGAATTGTAGCACTTGGGGTAATATATAGGTAAATTACAAGTACAATAACAATGGTATACGGTAACATCTACTGACTAAGAGTAGGGTAATAGATTGATTGACATATGAGGAATTTTTCATGACAACAAGTGCATGTTTCACCAGAAATAATCTTTTCACATGCTTGTATGGACAGAAATAATCTTAAAGTGATATGTGTTATGAAAAATGTAATAACTTGTATATGAAGAACTCATATAAATCACATCCATCAGACATGGTGACATGATGTTCTCCCAGATGATAAATTTTGTCTGGTGCACAAAGGTGAAGTGTGCATGAGAATCATACTTTCAGATTTATGATACACTACAATACTAGGGGTATAATTTACTGTCTCTTGGTTCATATTTATGGTGAGATTGTGTAGGCTTTGAATGCATGGGATGCCAGTAGCAGTTAATTAATTACCTTTAAAGGTGCAGAGAAAAACCAATCTCACAAGAATAATCTCCCAAAAGAAAAACCAGATACCTAAGAGATTTCATATAGGAGTAGTGTCAAAATTAGGAAATGCCAAAAAAACTGATAATCTAGACTTTTGTGAGAAGATATTAACAATATTACATATAATTATTTTATAAATAGATCTTAGCTAAACTAAGGCCAGAACTTGAAATTATTGTTAGCCATCATTGAAGAAGTTAGATTGTGTAAGTTAGATTTTTAATTTTTACTTAGAAAGTTATCTTTTATAGCCCAATGATTTTTTCTAATAACATCCCTAGATAAAAAGATATTTTTTATCTAGTTTAGCAATCTCTTACAATCAGTTTGGTACTTTATAATGTCAGATAGATGTGAATTAATTTTTTTTAAATAAGAATTAGATGGTATCCATTCATTTTTGCATCCTTGCAAATCAGTAATTCCACAGTTGCGAACAATAGATTGTACTATGTCAATGCATACTTAACATGGAATTCATCTTCAGAATCAAGCAAAAGAATGATAACATCTTTAGCTGAAATCAATTTCCCAGCATCCCTGAACCCCTGTCATGGTGAAGAGCTAGAGTAAAGGAGGATGATTTGGCATAGGTTACTATGACTCTGCCAGGTTTTAGCAATGAACATCATCAACTGTCATATGCCCTATGTTTTACACCATACATTGAACATTGTCAGCCATCAACATTAAATTTGTACATGCTAACTGACACCACTGTAAATTCAATCCGATAAAGTTAATGTGATTTTGTCATAGAGCTGGCACACATGCAAGCTTTGATATGACATGGTTCTTTTGTTAAGAAGATGTTGTATTATGCCTATGAACCTGTATAGTTCAGTTAAGGGAAAATTGGAAATCACACAGCCTGGTTCACAAACAGGCCTACCTATACATAAAATTGCCTGTATCATGTTGTTCTCATAATTGATAGATTGTGGAACTTATGTTGATTATTATATACCTGCTATGCTGTGGATTTCTTTTTCATTCCTTGTGATTGGAGTATTATATCTTAGTACCTCTATTGATGAACTGTGAGTGCAAAACATGATCATTAAAAAAAGCCTAACAAGGCAATCTCAAGTGATGAGATACCTAAAACAGCTCATGATTGTTTGTACCTAATATTCATCATTTGTTACACTGCCACCAGAAACCAGCAATTAAGGTAGCTTAACAGGTAATTAAAATGAAATGATGCATTAACCTAATGTTTACTTCATTTTGAGTTACCTCATGCTGCTTCAGATTCTTTGAAATAAAAAATGCAATATGATACTGGAAGACCCGCATTCCAATTTGATCAGCAGTACTAAATTTGTATTCATTTTTTGTGTTTTGATATAGAATTGCTTGATGAAAAATGAGGGTGAGAGAAAATTCAACATAACCAATACTGTGGTATTGATCATGAATATATTGTACATCTGTGTTAGACAATGGTCTATGATGCTGTAAATAAATGAGAGTTGTAATAGAATAATGCTGGTCATAATAATTTTGCAATAAATATGTACATAATATGAAAATAATGTTATTTTCAAACTTGTAAACACTCTGCTTTTTGAAAATGTATAAATTTCTTGAAAATCTTGCCAACTGTTGAAAATGAGAACATGCCACAAGAAGCATACACTGATGTTGACATGCAAAAAAATGCACAACCAATTTATATACGATTATTATGATACAAATTAATAACTCTTGAAAACAGTTTATTTTCTGAAATGGGCTATATCTCAAAAATAGTCATAGTAATAAAATTATTTGTAGTCCAAACAAATGTGTTTCATCATTTGTGGCACAACAGTTAAAGTTTATTTTAGCAATAAAGCTACTGTTATGAGTGATGGCTGCTCAAGCACTAATCACTTTGAAAAAGGTAGTGGCAAGCTGCATCAAGCTACTGCCCACAAGTCCAATATGAACTGAGAGATTTGGAAGTGATGTCTTGTGCGTGAAGACTCATTTCATCCTTCAATTCAAGCAGAGTTGAACAAGACTATCTACTGTTCTCAATTGGACACAGTGGTGAAGATTTATCCTTTTTGAAACTTGTGTTTGTCAAAACTGAACAAACATGAAGTAATATCTACTTGACTTCAAGTCCCAAGGTCAAGAATGTGGTCTGATAAGTTTTTATCAAACTGTACCAACTAATTGTTACATCAAACACTTCCTTTTCATTCCATTGTTTCCTAAGTAGGGAAACATTAAGCATTGGAAATTTGAAAGGGGGTTGTTCAGACTTCACTTTTAAATTCATGTTTGTTAAGGTCTCAGCAAACATGCAGCATTTCTGTACTTGCTTTCAGTAAAAGCCAACAACTTTGCTGAGTGACTTGAAAACTCTACTAACAACTTGTTATGTCTAACAATTTGCTTTACTCAATTGTTCCTATTCAGGAGACAAGAGTGCACAAGTTTGAAGTCACAATGACTTGCTTTAAAAGGGGCATTTGTTTGATCAAACAATGTCCAAGCTTTGTTATGCAAAGGTGGGGAGCTTTTCTCAAACCCACTGTGATGTTATCACACGTGTCACTAACACAATGCTTGTTTTGGCAACTGAACAAGTCAATTCCACTTGGGAAATTGATTATTCTGTCTCTGTTTACAATGATCATTGATCAAGGAAATTTGTGCCATAGTACCAAGGAGTCACAAAGGATGTCATCCTGTGATGGGGATGTAGGGATGGATGAGCCCCTGCAAATGGGCTCAAGGTCCCCAAAGAGGTTGTGTGGTCTAGCTAGCACCAGCGAGTGAGGTTTGAGGCAGCATCCCAAGGCTCTGAGGAAATTTGCCTTTAGCAGCATTGATTTTCACCATTTTTTGTTTTTTTAAACTCAGGAAAATGAACATGATTGGTACCTATGTCAAGAAGGAAAACAAATCGTTTCAAATGACATTTTTTTTGATTGTTCAAATCAGGGACAAGAATAGGTTCATGAAAGGAAACAATTGTTTCAAATGACATTTTTTGTACTCAATTGTTCCAATCAGGGACAAGAGCAAGTTCAAAAAGAATGAAG
>JALLPD010001466.1:0-11983 GCA_036940065.1 Cyclotella cf. meneghiniana | reverse complement strand
CCGGATGGACCGGATGGACCGGATGGACCGGATGGACCGGATGGACCGGATGGACCGGATGGACGGGATGGACGGGATGGACGGGATGGACGGGATTGACTGGATCGACCGGATTGACCGGATGGATCGGATGGACGGGATGGACGGGACAGATTGATGGGATGGACGGGATGGATTGGATTGATGTGACGGGCTGGATGGGATGGTTGGGATGGACAGGATGGACAGGATGGACAGGATGGACGGGATGGATGGGATGGACAGGATGGATGGGATGGACGGGATGGATGGGATGGACAGAATGGATGGGATGGATGGATGGACCGGATGGACAGGATGGACAGGATGGACAGGATGGATGGGATGGATGGGATGGACCAGATGGACGGGATGGACTGGATGGACGGGATGGACTGGATGGACCTGATGGATGGGATGGATGGGATTGACGGATAGACCGGATGGACTGGATGGACCGGATGGACCGGATGGATGGGATTGACGGGATGGACGGGCTGGACGGGCTGGACGGGCTGGATGGGATGGACGGGCTGGATGGGCTGGACGGGCTGGACGGGATGGACGGGCTGGACAGGATGGACTGTATGGAAGGGATGGATGAGATGGACGGGATGGACGGGATTGACGGGATGGACGGGATGGATGGGATGGACAGGATGGACGGGATGGACGGGATGGACGGGATGGACGGGATGGACCGGATGGACGGGATGGACGGGATGGACAGTATGGACGGGATGGACGGGATGGATGGGATTGACGGGATGGACGGGATGGACGGGATGGACGGGATGGATGGGATTGACGGAATGGACGGAATGGATGGGATGGACGGGATGGACGGGATGGACCGGATGGACCGGATGGACAGGATGGACGGGATGGACGGGATGGACGGGTTGGACGGGATAGACCGGATGGACCGGATGGACGGGATGGACGGGATGGACGGGATTGACGGTGATCTACGGGATGGACGGGTTGGATGGGATGGATTGGATATATGGATGGGATGGATGGGATGGATGGGATGGACGGGATGGACGGGCTTGACGGGATGGACGGGATGGACGGGATTGACAGGATGGACAGGATGGATGGGATGGATGGGATGGATGGGATGGATGGGATGGACGGGATGGACGGGATGGACGGGATGGCCTGGATGGACGGGATGGTTGGGATGGATGGGTTTGATGGGTTGGGCGGGATCGAGGTAGATGTGGGAGTTGAGAGATTAAACTGCGAATTGCATGAGAAGTTTTGTGAGACATATCAGGAACTAAGATCTTAATCTTTTGTACCTCCTTTTTTCACAAAAAGTGTTGAAGACCAGTTTGGAGGTTCCAGGTGGAAAATCCTAGAGCTTGAAAGTGTAAGTAGGTTCTCGGCCTATGTCAGTAATTCCCCTGATTGAAGAATCAGAATGATTTGTGGAAAAGTAAAACCTTGGTGCGGAAAAAATCTGATTATGACCCTGACTTTCAAAAAAGCCTTATGGGTAAGGATGAAAATTTCAAGTTTGGTTACATACGGTACATGCATGTTTGTTTATGCAGTAATGTTAAGTGTTACTTTTATTGGAGATGGAGACTTGTATTGGACTTCTTTGTAAACTTTTTTGAGTACTATCTTAAGTCAAGATTTTTGACTTACTTCTGCATGAATCCCTAATTGTTGCATTGTATAAATTCCATGATAAGCCAAGTATCACTTTTATGCAGACTGAATATTTGTGAAGGGACAAGACCTTTGTTCACAATAGCATTGCTTCATAAACCATGTGACCATAATTTTAAATGGAAATGTTGAGGTCAGTTTGTGTTGCCTGGTGTCTCCTTTTGGTTGTGTTTGTGTGTGCATGATTGGACTGCTGAACAACAGTTCAATCTTTTGATTGCTACACTGCAATTAGGTGGTAGGCACTGTTTATTAGGTTTTTGAGTGAATGGTATATTGATGTTTGTTAGGATCACTAAATGCCAATAGAAACTGCTGACAATACCATTATTTGTTCAGCAGATCAAGCATCTCCCAATTGGGAAATGCTGATCTCTTAGTTAGTTATTCACTTCTGGTTTTTTATTGAAGAATCTGGTCAACTTACAATGGGTGCAAAATGATAGTTTATGGCCCAAAGGTGGAGTTCAAAAACTTCACTTTGATTGTCACTATGAGTGAATGTGGATATTAAACCAGTTCTAATTTACAAAGGTACTGATAGTACAGATTTTTCTGTCTCATGCATCCTTGGTATGAGTGTCTTGTCCTTTATTTGCTCTTATACCCCAATGTATCCATGAGAATAGGTGTCCGAAGGGGTCAGCTACTGGCAACATGAACAATGACAAGTCATATAGATATTGACTATGATCATTGGAAGTGTACAAACATCAACATCTGTCGTATTCTCATCCAGAGAGAATCAGGATTCAAATATGATGGAATCCCTTTGTTATCTTGTAGTGAGGATCTTCAAGTGTGCTGACACATTTAAAACTTTTTGGTGTTGGTGATGACAGTGTCACATAGTCAATTGTGCATCTGCGTACTGTTTTGTATGTTGCTAATGACAGTTTGTTGGTTATTATCTTTATGTTCTTCAAAAAACAACTGATACTTCACAGTTTTTGAAAGCATCGTGGAGAAGTGAACTTCTCTTGATGTTGACAACATAAAGGTTGTTTTATTTTTTGTGTTTTGTGAGTTTTTCTAAGCTAATTAAGCTACAACACAAAGTCTTGTGCATGGCTGCTTATGTCACTTTGTAATGCATAAAAATGCAAACAAAAACGTGTGCTCTGTCCTTTTTGGGATGATGGTCATCTCTTTGAGGTTTGAATACTCACAATTTACTTTACTTTGGTTTATACAAGAACAAAGGTCATGTTGCTGTGTATTTCTTGCGTAATAGTGCTTAATTGAGGCTTATTCTATTTTTATGTCTTGTGCATCAAGGAGTTGCACTACCATTGGTAATCCCATGTCTGCCTCTGAGAGAAAAGACTGAGGTGTTTTGGTTACTCAATGAGTCTCTACACTTTGGGTACCATTTGTACTCTCCATGGGACTCGTTGTCAGGATACTTTACAGAAGTTCTCAGGAGAAAATATCACACTAGATTTTGTGTCTCGGAGATATTACTTATCTAGTTTACACAGGTCTTTTGAATCCATGGTCAATATGGTCTTTAAGGAATCAAGTACAGTTATTCTGTGTTTATGAACTCTTTGTTCAGCATATTGTACTAGAATGCAAGACAACCTTTACTCAAACCAGAGTCTGGGTAGCTCTAGACTGTGTTGTGGTAACAAAAGTCTCTACAGATATGAGTCTTCTTTGATGTGCCATATTTCCTAGGCCATGGTAGTGGCATTAGGGACATGATACTTCCTTCTCGACAATCATTGCAAGAGAGGCAAAATAATCATATTGTCTTGCCCAAGGTTCCCTGGTGCACTCGACCACCCAGTAGCATATGTGTTCCCTTTATGGGCGAATGTATAATGATTGCTTGACTGCTTGTAATCATGGAGCTTAGCCATGGAAAGACTTTAAGTCATGATATATGCCTTTGTTGTCCTTTGCGGAGGTGTTGCATGTTGGTTATTTACACCTTTACTTGCTGCTTGGTAAGTCCATCCTAACCTTATTGTAGGTGGCATTTCAAGCTAGCCTTCTTGGAGACTATAATATTTCCAAATGAGTTCTATCTTTGAACTATATGGCTATCATTGACTCCATTTGATGTGCAGGTCAGGCACATGGAGAATCTGCTATTACTGTTTCTAGCACTGATTAACTGTTAACATTGTCATTTTTCTAGGCATGAATAGATTTTGGATGCATCAGTATCCAGTCTAATGATGTTTTTGACTTATGGTGAAGTTTTTAGTAATTTGTTGAGATGAATATTGCAACATCTACTTTATTGTATTGATTCTTTGAGTCTTGGACAGTTTTTCTAATGTTATGTCCATTTATACTTCTATTAAGAATCACATTTCAATTTACACTAATGTGTTAATATTTTGTGTGTTATCTTTAGTTGTGCAGTCAATTCTGATGGCGGCCAACAACAAAACCCCCTCCAGTTCACAAGGTAAATTTTCCTCTTTTTAATTCCCTTGGTTGTTAAGACTGGTTGTGCTCTGTTGTTGTAGGTGTAGACCTCTTTCTCACTTCAAAGTGGAGATAGACATGAGATTTCTTCCAAACACCTAGGCTCACTCAAACAGTTTCCCTTCTTCTGAGAAACCTCAGTAACATGTTTGTTTTTGAGCTTGTAGTGCTAGCTATTGTACTTTTTTCTTCAACACTGTTTTGAAGATCTGCTATTTTACTCAAATTTTCTCTGGAGGAGTATTGCACTGGAGTGGTTAGCTCTGTGTGCAAGAGCATTTCTGCTCTACAAGAGCACTGCATCAAAGTGGTTAGCTATTTGCATGCTTTATATTGTGTCCTGGTTTTCAAACAACACTGGTTCACACATTTTAGCAGATTGAAATCAATTCTCACTGGCAATGTGAAATTGATCACATATTTTTTATGTTGTTATTTGTTCAAAAATCTAGAACAATTTTAGTTCAGTCCTTGGCATGTCAAAAACTGAGTTCGTATGCTGGCTTAGTTGCTCTGGGTAAATTTGCTTCAGAAAAGTGTATTCCACAACATTAATTTTCAGCAATGGTGACGACATCGCTTGACTTTACCCTTCCTTTTCATTTAGGAAGAACCCATCCTGCGTATGCCGATGTTCTTTCATTGGAAACATAAGAAATTCTTAAGGGACATGCCCTTTCTGTTTCCTCTGCTGTTACTGTAGTGGACCTTGCTGGGGGTTCGGAACCCAACATTGCCTGATTTCCAGTCGCTTTTGATACCTTGTGTTGGTTACTACAGCAGTGACTCCTCTCCTTGTATTGGAGGGTGAGCTCACACTATTGAACAGGGCACCCGACAGGTCGGGGTCCGACAGTTTGGCAGTTAGGACTTATTTTATTTTAAGGTATGCAAGGTATGCAATTAAATATGATGATTTAATTCTGATTTTTGAGTTGTGCTTAAGATTTTTTATCATACAAGCTACTTGAAACAAAATTTATCAAATCCAATTTCTTTTGTTTTAAGCTTTGAATTTATTTTCTAGGACCAGAGGAGGTGCAGATGCTATTCACCATCCTGCATGCTTCTCCTGTTGTTGTAGCACTTTTTATACCTTCTTTTTCTTGAAATCTTGAAAGACTTAGACAAGTTGCACATTTCCCAGTGGAAAATATGCAAAAGTATTTAGATTTGGTCTGCGAATGAAAAATTTGTGAGAATTATGCTACTATGACACCATTTATGGGTCTTTGAAAGCTGGGGACTCAACTCGTAGTCATTTTGTTATGTTTGAATGTGCTCCCAAGTGATCAGAGACTTGGAGACAATACTCCATGTCATGCTGATGTGTGACCAGGAGTTGGCAATATTATGCCATCCTATGCCTTTTTGCAGAGTCAAACATGGTTTGCTTCTAGGCTGGTCAGTTTCCATCATGAGCTGAGCCGTGCAGTTACATGCTGTTTTTGTGCTATTGTTTTCACAAGAACGCAATAATGCAGGCTGTGCTGCAATCAGATCTGTGTATCAGCTGTGCCGTGACTTGCTCTCATATAATTTGGGGATGATCCGTGCTTGATTGGTAAGATGAGTATGCAATCCCATCCTCCGTTGAAGTTTACTTCTGGGACTTCAACCTTGAGTCCCGAACCTATCTTATGCCTGTGCAATGATCGGACAAGACTCCCACTAACTTACCTTGCAAACGAACGGGGAGTATGACTTCTTGAACTGAATGAGACACTTGAGGGATGTAAACTTCTGGGGAACATACTTGATGGACGAGAGCTTCCAGGGGGATCATGGTCATCTTGTGACTCACACCTCATTGGGGGTCACAGAAAGGCTGTTTGGCCTGTAGAGGCTACAGTATACTTCATAGGGTTATTTTAGTCCCTAAAAGTATTTTAATTATATACTGCTCATTGCGGTATGGACTAAATTGATAGACTAATTGTGTTTTTATGTCTAAATAAATAGACTACACATGTATTGCTCAATGAGAAAAAATTAACCCTAGGCATTATTTTTAATTACATCTTTTTTAAGAGGGACTTGCTCACTGCTAGTCTATGTGCCACCTTGTGTGATTGATACATCACAAGTGGTCTTTTTTCTATAGTACATGCACTAAGTGCTAAGTACGGACTCTGCTACTAGAGTGGAGTATACCCACATACACTGGGAATCCTCAGTGACGTAGCAGGGCAATATTAGTTTTTTTAGATTACATGTTTTAAAACATGTGTCAGCCTGTGAGTAAAACTCACATCAACTGGCAGAGTGCGTAAATCTTTGCACAGTTGTGGCGTCGTGACTCTTGCTGTCAGGCAGCACAAGCATTGTGCCATGCATCACTTACCAAGGGTATTGCGTAATGCTTCCAGCAAAAAAAATCGGAGGACTGACGGATGTAACCACCACTGATGACACCAAATACGGGACGATGGATGGTAGGATGATGGACAGACAATCAGAATTTAAGGTAGCACGAAGAGGCTATCAATTAATAGTGACCTAGGCCGTTTCTACAAATTTTGATTTGTATAGAAACGGCAAGAAGCACAATGGTTTTTAAGTCATAAACTTAATTTTAAATTAATTATGAGTTAAATTAGTTGTAGCAAAAATGAACCACTATGAAGAGTTATCATGTAATTTACATGATAATTGTTCTATCACAAAGATTGGAGGCAGATGTGGCAGTTGAAAGATTCAACTGCCAATTCCATGAGAAGTTGTCTGAGAGAGAAAACATATTTTGGATATTGTTTCTCAGAAACTAATATCTTAATCTTTTTACCTCTTTTGTCTCGCACAAAGTGTTGAAGACCATGTTGGAGGTTCCAGGTGGAAGCTCCTAAAGCTTACAAGTGTAAGTAGATACTTGGCCTATGTCATGCTGTTCCTAGTGGGATGCCAACTAGAATGTTTGAGTTTCCACTGGGCTCAATCTTGGTTGCTGTGTACTTCATCTTTGCTTGTACATCACTAAATTTTCCTTCCTTTTCCCAAGAGGGGGTGTGTTATGAGAAAGGATTCATTGGAATTTGTGACAAAGGCAAATCATCTGCTCGCTGTTCTTTTTACTTTGTAGAAGACAAAGGAAGTACAAAGTCATAAGATATTAGTTCTCAGAAAATAATACATTAAAGACAAAACCTATCAAGTATGTTTCCCAGAAACATTATCCAAAGCATGTTTTCTTCTCAGAAAAATGTCTCATGGAATAGGAACAGTTGACAGTTGAAGGAAGAATCAAGCATTCCAACTGTCAACTTTCCAGTCTGCAGAGTGAGAATTGCACCAATCTCTGTGGCATTGATTGTCATGTAAAGGCATGAGGCCTGGCAGTTTGCTGTCCTCATTTTGACAATATGCATAACTCACAATATTTATTTTTTCACAGCGTGTATCTACCATTTACTACATAATGTAAAATCAAGTAAGAACACTTTTGGTCACTATCAGTTGACTGCCGCCATGCAATTATTTTGGATTGTCTGTTTGATGTCCTACCATCCATCATCTGTTTATCATTGGTACATCTGTTCATGGTTGGTTTGTCCGTCAGTTGTCCATTTGTTGCCCAATGCTGTCCA
This sequence comes from Cyclotella cf. meneghiniana, assembly GCA_036940065.1. Lineage (NCBI taxonomy): Eukaryota > Bacillariophyta > Thalassiosirophyceae > Thalassiosirales > Thalassiosiraceae > Cyclotella > Cyclotella cf. meneghiniana. Next base: position 4,256 of record JALLPD010001466.1, on the reverse strand, counting down.
AGATACCCTTGGTAAGCAATGTGTGGCACATTATTGATGCTACGCAACTCCAAGAGAACAATAGCCACAAGTGAGTGTTGAGTTTTGCACTCAGCCAGTTGAAGGGATTTTTACTCATGGGCTGACACATGTTTTTCAATATGTAGTCAAAAAATATTGTCCAGACATGTTGCTGAGGACTTTGACGAGGGTATGCACTGCTCCAATTCATTCAGTTAACATATATAGCACATGGTGCACTCGATGTAAAAAAGTCCTCTAATGATTTATAATACATACAAGTGACACATAAGCTTAATAAGCAGTTCCATATGAGCTCTAAGCAGTACGTCAGTAAATGAGGAGGCAACAATTAGTCATGCCTTGGTTAATTTTCCCCCCGAGTGCAATAAGTGTAGTTTTCTTTTAGACATAAAAGCATGAATAGACTTAAGTTAGTCCGTACTTGCAATCACATGTTAGTTCAGTAACCCCCGCCTCGCCCAAAGTCAGCACAGACAGAAAATATCCCTTTTTAACTTCTTGGCTCATATCCCAATCACCTTCTAAATTATGTATATGTATGTCTTGAACCAAAAAATTGGCCAATTTTGGCCACCTAGTGTACTTACAAAAAAACGTTTTTTCTCCAACTGAAGTTTGAGACCTCTTCAAATGCATCTCAATTAGGTCCCTCCTGAATAACACAGTCTGATTCCTGGTATTGCCATCACTGTAGGCCATAGAGTGAAAAAGTCAAAATTTCAATATGAAGTCCTATGTATAAAGTATCGTAGAAATTTTAAAGTCAGCAATACAGAAAATAGCCCATTCTTTAACTTTTTGGCTTCTTTCATTATGTGGAATGTGTCCACGGCCTTCTGTCATTAACTCTATTGATGTAACTTTTCTATTTGTATGCCTTCCTAAGGCCCAGTCTTATGTGTTTGCCAAACAATTAAAAAGTATCCTTTAAAAAATAATTTCTGTTTGTGCATAAGATAATTTACTAGGGCTAAGCAAGGAATGGGTAAATATACATGAATTGATGAATATACAGAAAATAAGCCATTTTTGACATTTTTTGAAAACAAAAATGGCCTCAATGCTGTGGTCTACTGCAATGAGTATTGGGCCAAATCAAAAGGAAAAAGTTTCACACATCATGTAGGATAGGTTGTAATTCATTCTACAGCCTGGGTCTATTAGATTTTAAGAGTAAAAGTGCAGTAGATCAATTTTTTTTATTTCTAACATTAGAGCATGAATAGAAGATAAAAAGACAGGGTGAGGTTGTACCAATGGAACCTTCATACATACTTTTTGTAGGCAGTATTTGAAAAGTACTTCTAGGGCTTAAGAATCACACGAAGCTTTCTGTAGCCTCTAAAGGCCGAAGAGCATACTCGTGAACCCCATGAGGTATTTGCCACTTGAAATGACCACAATCCCCATTGACATTTTCATCCCTTAAGTGATTTTTACTCGCTGAAGCCATATTCCTTTTGCATTTGAATGGTGGTGGTGGTGTGATTATCAGTTCATAAAAAGGGACTCAAGGTTAAAGTTGGCAAAAGTCAACTTCATGTTAGGATGGGCCCACACACAAATCAGCCCTGACCTGCATGTATCGGCCCCATTTATATGGAAGCAAGTCACGGCACAGCCTGTTTGACAAATTCAATTGCAGAACAGTCTTTGCAATCACAATCTTGTAAAATGACTGCATAAGAGGCATACAACCTCACGGCTCAGCCCATGACATAAATTGACCAGCCTAGGAGTGAACAATGTTCATCTCCACTCAAAGGTATAGAACCGCAATATCTTGCCTAGTTTTGGCTGAGCATAAGAATGACATGGAGTAATCACTCCAAGTCTCTGAACACATAGGGGTGCACCAAGGACCAAGAAAATAACATGGTTGAGTCCGCATCTAGAGGAGGTCAAGAGTTTTCTTCCATAAATTCTCACAAATTTTTAATGTGTGCAAGAATTGTGCTTCCTTCATGCATTTTTTGACAGGAAAATGCGTGAATCGTCAAAGTCTGTACGAATTTAGATTAAAAAGTAAGAAAACAACCACAAAATTTAGAATTCTTCTCATCACTGTGCACTTTCATGCACACACGCAAAGGAGCTTTGCAATAAATGTAAAAAAGAAATGCTAGTATGCTAGCGCATAGCAGTACCTCCTCTGGTCCAAGGAAAAGAGAATTCATAGCTTAAAACTAAAAATTCGAAATATTTAATAATTCTGAATTGAGTAGATTTTAAGATAAAAAATCTTAACCAGAATTCAAACATCAAATTGAAATAATCTGATTAAATATCTTGCTTATTTCAGAATAAAGTAAATCCTGATGTAAATAACAACATTACCAAAAAATGCCAAGAAATCTTCTGGTATTTAGGAAATTTTTCTCATGAAGAGTAAAACTTCTCCCATGCTGAGAAACATACACATGTACGTATGGAGCACTATCAACAAGCAAAGGTATCAGCAAAGCAGCTGGAAATCAAACCATGTTGGGTTCCAAACCTCCAAAAGGTGTCAACACAAGAACAATGAAGACAAAAAGGACATTGTCCTAAAGCATCTACCATGTTCCAAAAGTAGGAACATCCATTTGTTTTCCTTACCCAGTTAGGCAGATGTCAAACTCTTGGCATATGCTGGGTGGGTTCTTTCTATATAAAAGGAAGGATAAAGTCACATGATTTTTTCTTGCAAAAAGCAATGATTTCCTGCCAGACACACTTTTCTAAGGTACAATTTACTCAGAGTGACTAAGCCAGCACATGACCTCACCAAACAAAAGCAAGGATAGATTTCTGAACAAAAAACATAAAAGTTGTTATGATCAATTTCACCTTGCCAGTGAGTATTGATTTCACAAGTCCACTAAATTCTGTGACCAGGGTTGCATCAACACCTAGAACCAATGTAACATGCACAAAGCTAACCACTTTAGTGCAGTGCTTTTTTGGGCAAAAATACTCTTGAGCACAATGCTAACCACTCCAGTGCAATCCTCATCTGGGGTCTGAGTAAAATAGCAGACCTTCCAAACAGTGTCAAAAAATGGACTCTAGCTAGCACAACAAGTTCAGAGACAAATATGTTACTGATGGTCCTTAGAACAGGGAAATCTGTTTGATTGAGTGTAAGTGATTGGGAGACCTTGCATCTCTCCCTCCACTTTTCAGTATGAGAAGATTTGAACCATATAAAGACAGAGCACAATCAGTCCAAAAAACACTTAAACACAATAAAGAGGATATTTTATCTTGCAAACTGAAGGGTTTTGTTGACAGCCATTGTCAGTGCTGATTGTACAACAAGATAGAACACCCACATTGTAAACAAATACCTGTATATCCAAAAGTGATTCTTAATAGAAGTAAAAGCAGACAATAAGTTGGGATGTTGTCCCGACTCAAAAGAATCAGTACACTCCAGTAGATGTTGCGACGTCCAACTCTGAAAACAGCACAAGACTTCATGACGAGTCAACTCATCATTAGACTGGATACTGATGCATCGAGAATCTGTACACACCTAGAAAAGCTGAAGGAGATAAAGCCATCCAGGTTGAGCAATAATCATTACAGGTTTTCCATGAGCCTCACAAGCACATCAGTTAAAGCTAACAATGGACATAGAGTTCTTCATGAGAAGTAATTTAGAGTAACCACAAAACAGTCTCCAAAGGCTAGCTTGAAAGATCACCTTACAAAAGATTAATGTGATATCACTAAGTAGCAACATTTAGGATTAAACCTCAAACCAATACAGAAGTTCTCTGCGCAAGACTTCAAGTGTGTAAAACAGACCCACAGGCTGATCATTGCAAAACACCATAAATAACAAAGCAGACAAACACTCACTAAACAATCATCCATACAGGGAACTCAAAAGCTACTGAGTGGTTCATTACAACTAAGAACCTTGGACAGGACAATTTGATTATCTTGCCTCTCTCACAACTCAAATTGTAGGGGGCAGGTCCCGCACCATAAACATCACTACCATGGCCTACACAACAAGGTACAACACAGGAGACTCATTAATGTAATGACTTTTGTTGACACAACAAATTCTAGAGTGACACCAACTCAGGTCCAGTAAAGTTAATGCTAGCATTCCAGGACCGCATGCCGGACAAAGAGTGCGCAAACACAGACAACCAAGATTGAAGCTTTGACCTGAGCCGAAAGATGGGGTAGGTTCTGAGATGGATGAAACTAAACCAACAGCATTCCTAGCTATTATG
>JALLPD010001465.1:0-12229 GCA_036940065.1 Cyclotella cf. meneghiniana | reverse complement strand
TTGGAATCCATAGGTATTGACGGATCATTTTGGACTGTAGTACTATACCATACTTTCCAAAAATTGTGCTCGGCCGTCCGAATTGGGGGTTTTGGTACCCGGGCACCAACTGGAACGATTTCCCGTCCGTCCAAATTGGTACCATAGATGCTAGAGGATGCTAGTTATTAAAATTAACTAGCATGTCCCCCCTCCTATTATTACCAGATGTGTATTGTACCTATTTCCGTGGATCCAAGACCGACAGCGACCTGACCTTGACCATGACATCCATCCGCCTCCCGTCGTGGTCGTCGATCACGGGCGGATCGCCGGGATGCCAGTACGACCCCTCTTCCACAGCGCAATCACCGTCCATCCAACCGCGAATCTCCCCCATAGCCCACTTCGTCAGCGCCCCCAACGACGGCATCGGCAACGAGGCCCTCATCGCAAGCAGCCAGCCCGCCCTGCCCAGCGCCGGCCGCCTCCTGGCCGTCAACGCGAACTACGTGGCGTACGCCGTCAAAAAAGGCCTCGTGCGCGTCATCGATCGCCGCACCTCCGCCAAAACGTTGCTGCGCGGCCACGGCGACGGCACTCGCATCGTGGACGCCGCCTTTTTCGGCGCCGAGGTCGACGGACAAAAGAAGGAGGGCGTCGCGGCGCTGTGGAAGCAGATCGGCGACGCTCGATGCGGACGTCTCGCCAAGGCCGTCAATGATGATGTCTCGCAGCGGCAGCAGCAGTCTCCCGCTGCGGCATCGGACATTCTCGCCACCGTGAGAGGCATGCAAGACGAGGCATGCGTNGGCATCGGACATTCTCGCCACCGTGGGAGGCATGCAAGACGAGGCATGCGTGCTCATTTGGAGGATTTACGTCAAGATTCATCATTCACAATCGGACGAGTCATCCTTGATGGCCGACAAACTCATTGAATTGAGATTTCCATTGGCGGCGCGCATTTTGTGGCATCCATTTGATCCAAATCGATTCTTGTTGTTGCATAGAAATCATGTCCAACAAACTGACATCCCCGCCTCCTTGGCCACACTCGTGGAAACCAAGCGTCTCGTCACCACTCGACATACAAAGTTGGGACACATGGTATGCGACTGTCCTCATTCCACAGTGCCGGGAGCCACGCAATTCGTTGTTACCCACGTCAAAGACACAACTCTCGCTGAGGGGGTAGGGGCCAACGATGCCTCGTGGTCCACCGGGGATGCACGTCATGTCTTGACCGCCCACGATGATGGGATGCTTCGATTGTGGGATGTCACGCTTCCCCCCGAGACGGCAAACATGGGAAACACCAAAGAAGTCAAAACTTTTCCATGCGTCGCTCGATTGGACGTGGCATCGACGCATGGCTTCGCCAACGAAGCGAGGCGTGTCACGCGTGTCATTTTTCTTTCTCAGTACACTACTTCAGATACTTCCAATGATGGCGTCATCGTCACACCTCCGTTTATTACCGGCACCGATATGAATCATACACTGACGCTCTGGTCGGGATTCCGTGTCGCTGCATCATCCCATACCGCCAATGGAAACATGCTACCGCCGCTACGATTGTACGTATTCCAACTACGGGACAATGCATCCCCTCCTCCTTCGATATCGTCCATGCTCACCGTAGAATTGTGTCCTGCACCCTACCGTCCGGCAGACACCATCCCATCGTCCTTCTTATTGCTCTCGGAACGATCCCACGCGAGAATGCACGCCTTGCATCTCGACACGCAGTGGAACGGGGAGGATACATGCGAGGTGGCCGTCACGGGATTCGATTACGTCACCTCGTTGGATGTCGTTCATCCCATTCTTTCGCTGTGCGTTGCATCGTCATCAGCCTCATACTCCCACGAGAGTGGTGGTGCCACCGCTGACAATTTAGACGAAGAAAGGGATGTAGACTTGTGCTGTGTTCAAACCAAGGCAGTTCAAATGCTTTCCTTGTCGGCGGAAATGGTCTGTGCTCCGCCTAAAAATAATGAGGTGGGTGAACTATCCAATGGGGTCACCTTATTGCAGTGGAACGAGGAAGAAGAAGAGCAGGATATCGAGGAGATTACTGCGTTCGAGGAAGACTATGATTTGGAGGAGGATAATACGCAAGCGGAGGTGGAGTACAGCACGGGGAACGACGACGACGACGACGACGATGACGATGTCCCCAAGGAACAATCTGCACCGTTTGTGGACAATGATGCAGCAGTGGATCCATTGTCCAATTGGCTCGGTGCCATTGGCAATCCACTCCCGCCTCCCACTGTTCCTTCAGCCAACAATGCAACAACAACAATTGTGCAGCCGCCTCCTCCACCACCAGGACTGGACTTTATTTTCCCTCCTCCACCGCCGGGATTGACACCATCGGCGCCGATGGCCCCCGTAAAAGAAGAAATGGCCTTTCTGTCGCCGATGCAACTCCTCGGCAAGAGCATTCCCGATCCCGTCGTGAGTGCCAACGTTGCCGGAAAATCGCGTGATGCGAGTGCGTCCGCAAAGAAACCGGCGGCACCATCGTCCAGAAAGAAGAAGGGAGGAGGAGGAGGCGACAACACTCGAAGATCGCCGCCACCGACGGCGATTCTTCAACGCGACGAAGCCAGAGGCGACGCTCGGCCGTCATCGCAACCCGCGGGAACCAACGTGGACGTTCGATCGATCGAGAATGCCATGGAACGTATCATGGCATCCCACGTCAAGTCTCTGGAATCCAAAGTCGTCGACGCGGTACGGAAAACTATTGCGTCGGAAGTTCAATCGGCCATGGAAAAAGCGGCGGAACGTGCATTGAAAGATGCCATGTTTCATCAAAAATTGGAAAAGGCTGCCAAAGATAGTGCCACGATGGCCGCGAGAGAAGCCGTGGCGTCCATGCAAGCTCCGATGGTGACTGCGCTGCATCAGGTATGTTGTTTGGCGGTCCCGTCATGTTGAATGCATTCACATTTGTAACTCCTGCACTCCATTCTTTTTTCCTATCGGAATATCCTTGATGAAGACCATGAGAGAAATCATGATTCCTGCATACGAAGCGGCCGCTGGTCAAATGTTTCAGCAGGTTTCCAAAAGTATGGATCAAGGACTAGCGCAAATCGCCATCAGTCATGCACAAGCGACCACCCCCGCAATGGAGGCAATGTCACAACAAATGATGAAAATGTCCGAGGCCATACAAACCCTTTCCTCCGAAGTAACCCAACTTCGATCGATGGGAGCGGCGGCCGCAGCAGCCAACAACAACGGCGGTCCGCCGACGTCTCAAAAAGCACCTCACCCTCCACCGCGACCCGTCGACGCACGCCAAGAAATCCTATCGCTCTGCCAAGCCCGACGCTACGAAGAAGCATTCACCAAGGCCGTCTCGGCAGCCAACGGCGACATTGTCGTATTCACCTGCAAACACGCCGATATCACCGCGGCATTCAACGGCGAAGTCACGCTCAGTCAAACCATTTTGATTTGCTTGATGCAGCAGCTTGGAGCCGTGTTGGTGTCTGCCACGGATCCGACGGATTTTAAGATTATTGTCACGTGGTTGCAGGAGATTGCCGTGACGATTGACCCGACGAATGAAAATATTCAACGACGTGAGTTTCACTGCTGTGTTTTTTCGTCCTTTGGGTGTTGTTTAGATTCATCGAATTCTTACAATTGTCATAACATTGTGATGTGACGACCGCAGATGTTGGCAGTGTCGTTCAGCAACTTCTCTCAAATATCAACAACAAAATGTCAAAATGTGATCCGGCATTCCGTCGTCCCTTACAAACTTTGATGCAAGTCATTCGAGGGTTGCTGTAGAAGACAATGATTTGACGGGGGTCATTATAAGTTTGTGTAGTTTTAGTTTTTGAGAGAAGTAGCACGTCGCTCTCAAAATTAATACCATTTACTAACCACTTATTATGACTAGTCACTTTGTCAAGAATATTACTGGAAGAGGCATCGACATGGGACCCTGAATCGTTCTCGATTTACATTATTTACCGGGGGTTTGTTTTCTCAACACTCGCTCAGCCCGGTACCCGTCACCATTTGAAATAAGTAATGCCTGTAATACCCTGACAACTCATCAGTGTATAGCAATACTCACGGATGACGATGGTGAAAGAAAACGTCAAAATGTGATCCGGCGTTCCGTCGTCCTTTACAATCTTGATGCAAGTCATTCGAGGGTTGCTGTAGAAGACAATGATTTGATTGGGCCATTATAAGCTTGTGTGGTGATTGGTTTTTGATAGAGGTAGCACTTCACTCTCAAAATTAATACCATTTACTAACCACTTAGTTTGACGAGCCACTTGTCACCAATATTACTTGAAGAGGCATCGAGATGGGACCATGAATCCTTCTCCACCGCTTACATTATTTACCGAGGGGTTTGTTTTCACAACACTCGCTCAGCCCGGTGCCCGTCACCATTCGAAATAAGTAACACCTGTAATACCTTGACAACGTATCAGTGTATCGCAATATACTCACAGATGATGATGGTAAAACAAAAAGTCAAAATGTGATCAGGCGTTCCATGGTCCTCTATAGATTTTGATGCCAGTCATTCAAGGGTTGATGTAGCAGATACTGATTGGATTGAGACCAGTAAAAGTTTGTGTAGTGATTGGTTTTTGATAGAGGTGGCAAGTCACTCTCAAGATTAATGCCATTTAATAACCACTTAGTTTGGCAAGCCACGTTGTCAACAATATTACTTGAAGAGGCATCGAGATGGGACCATGAATCCCTCTCCACTGCTTTCATTATTCATCAAGGAGTTTATTTTCTCAACACTCGCTCAACCCGGTACCCTTTACCATTTGAAATAAGCAATATCTGTAATACCTTGACAACCTATCAGTGTATAGCAATATACTCACAGCTGATGATGGTAAATCAAAATGTCATTTGTGATCCGACATTCTGTTGTCCATTATAAACTGATACTGATTGGATTGAGATGAGTATAAGTTTGTGTAGTGATTGGTTTTTGATAGAGGTAGCAAGTCACTCTCAAAATGAATGCCATTTACCCACTGGTCAACAATATTACTTGAAGAGGCATGTGATGGGACTCTCCGTCCAACTCCACCACCTAAAAATAATGGCATTATCTACCAATCGGTCAGTGTTCTAAACTCTCGCTAAACATGGTACATGTCACCAATCTTACAATAATTGCTAGACTGCAATGCCTTAACAACTCATCAGAGTTCAATTATATATTATAATTTTGTCATCCATCCGGTTATGCAATGGTCATTTTCCTCAAATATTCGTATCAACAGTTCAACCTACATCCTTCATCATCACCAGCTTTTTGTACTCCACCCAAGTGGTTGCAATGCCGTGCAATGTTGTCGACCTCGATTCTACTTCCATGGGCCAAGCCACGTCTCTTAAGGTTCAAAAGTAGCCATGCGTTGTGAAAAATCTTCCTCGGACGGAAGTGCCTTATTCGCAGTCTTCATGACATCTCTCATGACATCTTTGGCAGAGATGACACCGACGAGATTTCCCCTGTGTACATCGACTACTGGGAGAACATGCAGCCTGTACGGTATTCCAATCGTCGGTTCAGCACAACAGTATCGTTGTAATGACAATGACAGATTTCGGTGAACAGGTCGAACTGCACCGTCGAACTCACCTGTGCTTGGCCATAACCTCCGCGGCGGTCTTCATCAAATCATTCGTCGTAACAGTCACGGGATTCCTCGTCATGATCTCCCGTACGGTCTGCCCCAAAATCCTCCTCGCCGTCTCTCCGTCCTCCATCTCCCCCAGCGTGACCAACCCGCTCTCTTCCCTGGGCAAAAAATCGAACGAGCTGACGAATCCCACGAGCCGCAGCTCGACCCTGCCGGCGCCGTCCCCGTCGGCATTCTTGAGTCGTTCGACGACCGGCGCGCCCGAGACTCCCGCCGCCAGCAGTCCGGCGATGGCTTCGTCTACGGAGGTTTGGGGGGAGAGCGAGAAGGGATTTTGGGTCATGAGATCCGATACGATTTTGATGTTTGTTTTGGCGGGCGTGGAGATGAAGACTCGACGTTGGGAGGAGGAGTCGCCGTTGGAGGCGGAGAAGGAGGCGCATGGTCGGAGGAGGGCGGGGAGGACGGTCAGCAGGGTTGTTAGGAGGTGACGGGATGAGATGGGAGACATTGTTTTGTTGGAGTACGGTAAAGAACAATTGTTGATAACAGGTATAAGTATTGTACTAGGTATTTTAGTTGCGGGACGAGTATGGTATGGTAGGGTGCCGAAGATATTTGCGTTGTCAGTAATAATTAGTGTGTAGGATGAAAATATGGTGCTATATATTATTATCTTGGAACGCTTTCGATGTCGCGGAGGCCGCTCCAAGAAGGAAGGACGATTGATTCGATTTCGATTGTGTCGTTGTCCTCCCGCGTTGGTCAGGAAAAAATATTGGATGAGAACCGAAACCGACCTGACGGCATACCATCAGTAAATTACACGAAAGGGAAAATATCCCGGCCTGCGTAGATGACACCAAAGATACACATTTATGTCCATGTAATGGTGTCCGAATTCGTTTTAATTATGTCCGTATATCGTTTTGGCGTTGTCAATCTATGTTGTTACACGCGTAAGCCAGAGAGTACGATGATGTATTACGTGATTCACACTCCAGCTGTAAATAATCACTGTGGTGAACCAAGCAAACCGCCCGACGATATTTGTACTTTACCCGACGATCAATTATCGCCCACACGGCAATCATCCCCTAAGATCCCCTCCAACACGACCTTCATCGTCTCTCTTGCCGGCACTGTCGAGGCGTCATTGAGCCATTCTGCCTTCAAGCGTTAGACACTCGACAAACAAACCGAGTGGCCATGAGAACGTGTTACCTGACCCTCGCATTCGCATGGAGCCTGGCGGCTCCGACGTCGGCATCGTGGTCCGGACGCGGCGCATCTCCGGCGTTGATGAGAACCCCGTCGTTTGTCCTTTCAGTTCGCGGAGGAGCCAACGAATACGAGGCCAAGTTTGAGAGTATCAAGTCCAGCGTGCTGGAAAAGGCATCCAAAAAGGTATGTCTGGTTGCTTGTCGTGGAATTGACGTGACGTGACGCGACGTTGCTTGTAGACAACTCCCAATTTCATCGCAACGTCATTATTTCAACTTCGTCTCCTCCCTCTCGCGCCCACTCGACCAGATCGAAGAAGCGCGCCGAAAAATCGTTGACGAGGGGGCCGTGATTCCAGACTTTGGCGCCAAAGCCCAAGAAATCTGCACCCAGGCCATTGACGAGTTCTCACGCGCCGCACCCTCCACCTCCGACGACGCCGTCGCATCCTCCGCATACGCCCGCAAACTACAAGAACTCGAAGCCAGCCTCGACGCACCCCTACAAGTCCTATACCTCCGACAACTATCTCTCCTACGCGAACAAGCCATCGCCGCCTACCGATCCGCAGCCAAAGCCTCCGAAGCCTCCGACTACGAAGCCATGCTCGCCGCCGATGCATTATTCACGCGCAACGCCGAGGCATCCACTCCCCCCTCCTCCTCATGGACCTACCAAGCCGAACGATCGCACCTGCAAACCGTCCTCTCCGAATTCGCACAGACATCCAAGAAAATCGCCGAAACGCAAATCAAATCCTCGCAGCAGCAGTCCACCGCCATGCAATTCCTACAACATCAGCAACAAATGATACAACAGCTTCAAATGCAGCTCTACGGACAGTCCTCTCCCTGGAACGTCGGCGTGGCGTACCGGATTCCCGATACTAATTTTAATTTGCAGGGGAGTTATCAGCAGGGAAGGGCCAATGTGCAGTTGAGTTGCGTGCCGGACGAATACGCTCCCATGCTGGGACCGAACGGTTTCACGAACGGGGTGGGACCGGGAAACCTAGGTTTGTCCTTGAATCTCAGTATTTGAGTCAAATACTGTTGGAGCGGGTGGGGAGGGTACAGTGGTGCAGAGTAATGTCGTCGCGATTCATCATGCAATGCGTTTTTGTTGCCGAACAGAATGATTTTGTTTGCCCGTGGATTCGGACTAAGAAAAATTATAAAAAAAATTATTGAAAATGCTCGTCAGAAATCATGGAAATGGATAAAAATGCTCGTCAGAAATCATGGAATAATGAATTAGGTCCGTGGGTCCCATGAAACTGGTACGGTCTTGGTATGGTACAGGTTTTCACCCCTAGTCTATGTCATGAAACGGCTTCGAGTAATTATTTGATAGGTCCATGATTTTAAACACATTCTTTATGAACTTGAAATTTTGAAGCATGTTTCCAATTTGAAATTGTCACGTGGCTTTCGAGTTGCCATGTTACTAGCCATCACTTTGTCAGATCAGAGGTCATTCAAGACTTGCAAGATCAACGGTCCGTCAAGAGCCTCAAATTTGAATGTTCACGAATAATTTTTAATTGCAAAAGAGTGATTTGTATTATGAATTGCATTATTTCTGTATTGCAAGGTCACAGGCTAATCAAGATCTTCCCCCAAAAATATATATTTTCTATTTTTGCACAGACAAGATTACAGCTATTCCAATACTTACATAATTCGAGAATTTCATCTTTTTTGGATAGTTCAGCCATTTCCATCCAAAACGACTGAAATATTCAAAAAAGCTGAAATTCTCACAAAGAAGCCAACTTATTTCACTTAATAGGCTTAAAAGTTACTAAGATAGTGTACACGAAGCCCCTAACCTTAAAATGGAGCACTGTAGTACTGTAAAGGCCATAGAGTGAGAACAATGATATTTACTGAGGCATATTTGTACTCATACCACATACCCTAGCTATTCTTTCTGACTACTATGGGGATAAGTCTTATAGTTCTACAAAAAGTTGAAAACTTTCAAATTTCAGCATTTTTCAACATTTAAGACTTCTTGTTCAACACAGTTCAATTTTTTTTTGAAAAAGCTCAATTTAAAATTTTGAACAAAATATTGCAAAACAATTGAATATCAAATATTATCTTTCATCCCCACTTCGCTCAACTTCACTGTAATCCCTTTTTGCATCATCCTGACAATGTATCAAGTGGGGTAGATGTCGTAATCTACAACATTTGTGCACTTTTTTGTGCACAAGTGGTTGTAGTAATTCCTAAATACATGAAAGTTATGGTTTAGCCAATTAGTGTGTACATACAAATCTGGTACAAAGAGAGAAAGTTCTCAAAATATGTGCCATCATATTATTTACCTACTTAGTGGAGAAATTACTCTATAGAATAACAAGTGAAAAAGTATCTGTTCAAAGGTCTACCAAAAACAAAAATAACTAGGGTGATGAAAAATGTTCACTAAGTTATTTTTCTCTCCAAGTGATAACTAGTAATTAATTTAAGCTGTCAGCTCCAACCTCCCTCCCAAGGCAGCTGGTTTAACCCACAGCCCTTGGCCAGGGCCATTGCCGCTGAACCCGACAGCCACCAAACTCTTGAGCTGGCAAAACCAACAGCTGCCAAACCCCATGCTGTCTGAACATGGCTCCATTAATTAATTTATTTAATAATTAAATTAATTAATTCAATCAATTAACTAAGCTGAAATAAACTAGTAAATTGACTTGTAGAAACTTAATAACACTGCTTTATTAGTCTAGTTTATGATTGATATTTAGATTTAGCCACAAATACTCACATTTATTGGTGTTCTTCTTACCATGGTTAAGGAAGGATAATTGTTAGTGGGGATACATGCAGCTTTAGTGACAGCAAATGTGGCAGCGATGACAAGGTAGCGATGGGTGACAGCAAAGGTGAAAGCCATGGCAACAGCGGCAGCAATGGCAGCAGCAATGGCGGCAGCAAAAGCGATGGCAGCAGCAATGCATGATGACAGCAGCAATGGCAACAGCAATGGCAACCGTTGAAGCAATGGTGGCAGCAATGGGTGATGGCAGCAGTGATGCATGACGACAGCAGCAATGGTGGCAGCAATGGTGACAGCAACAGGAGGTGACAGCCATGGAGACAGCATCAGCGGCAGTGGCAGCAAAAGTGATGGCGGTAGCGATGGGTGATGGCGGCAGTGATGCATGATGATAACAGCAGCAGCAGCGATGGGCGGTGGAAACAATGATAGCAATGGCTGCTTCCTTGATGGCAATGGCAGCAACAGCGACTGGCAATAGTGGCCGACAAAGGCAGTGACAGCAGCAATGGCAGCAACAGCAGTAACGGTAGGGAGGGCAGAGACAGCAGGGAGGGTAGAGATGTGTGTCACCAAGAAAAAAAAGAAAAGACTCACCATTTTGCCACAGTGCCCTCATGTTATGGTACTGATTGGTATGTAGACTACTATCACCAACATACAGACCAGTACCATGTGAAGAAAACATCACGTCTGTCTTTGCATTTTTCTGTGAAGGCACTAATGATAATATTTATTAGGCATAAACATCCCGCCAACTCCCATTTACTTTATGGGGCACAAATTATTAATAATGTAACATAATTAAAATTTACTAGCTTCGTCCCAAAAATAAAATTATGTTACATAATTAGAAAATATGCACAAAAAATTGCACAAGGGGGAAATTTGCACGCAAAAAGGTGAATGGTATGTGCACAAATGTTGACTATGTCATAATCTACAACATTTGTGCGCATTTTTGTGCACAAGTGATCGTACTGATTCCTAAATATGTAAAGCTTACGGTTTAGCCAATAACTGCGTACTGGACATCTGGTACAAAGAGAGAAAGTTCTCAATATATGTGCCATTGTATCATTTACCTAATTAGTGTAGAAAGTACTCTTTTTAAAAACATGTAAAAATTATCTATCCAAAGGTCTTACAAAAAATGAAAATGACTAGGGAGACAAAAAAATTCACTAAGACATTTTTAACTAAGTCAAAATTAGTAATTAATTTAAGGAATAAGCTCCAACCTTGCTCCCGACCACCCTTTTGGCAGCTGGTTTAACCCACAGCCCTTTTGGCTGCTAGCTTACCCTTGCCCTTTCCCCTCAATATTGATCCCCCAACATATTGGAGTAAGTCTTCCAAGATAACTGATCAAACATCCTCTCATGATCATTTTTTGTTGGATATGAAAAATACCTCTGGACAGTCATAGACAATTCATTGCATGATTGAGCATCAGATGTCATGCTTTGAACCCTTTGAAGACAACATTTTGGTTGGCTTAGGAGATGGTACTCTTTGGAGATATGACATTGTGCATAATCTCCTGAACTTTCTCCCCATGTGGTGTATCCTCTGGGGAGAAAGAGTAATGCAAATGGTAGTGCTTTTTGTCAATTTTTGTCAACAAAAATTAAATAAAAAACTTACCTGACTCGTCATCCACTGACATCCACCAACAGTTGTTGATAGTCGCAGTCTATCAGCAGCTGCCCTTGTTGCAGGGACACCTACATCTGCTGCAATCACACCACTATCACCCAACACTGCTGCAGCCACAGCCCTATCATGCAAGGCTGCTGCAACTACAGCACTATCTTGGGAGGCTGCCACAGCCGTAGCACTATCATGAGAGGGTGCTGCGACAGAAAGCACTATCACGGTAGGCTGCCGCAACCACAGCACCAAATTCAGACAGCCCAGTGCCCATAGCACTGGGGGCAAACTCACCATCTCCAAAGTTTAAAGCACTATCTTGGGAGGCTGCTGCAGCCATAGCACTATCAGGGGGTGCTGTGACCGCAGCACCAATTTCAAACAGTCCCTCATTACCAGAAGTGGGGTTGCACTCACCTCCAAAGTTCATGACAGCGGAGCACCGGCAGCCTGTATGTGGGAATGTGTAGCCAAATCTACCTTGCTAAATGCCCCTTCAAAGGTATTGTTGGCTCTCTCATGCTGACAGTGATGGCAGTTGCATTGTTTGTAAGATTGCATGGTTTAATGATGGTGTGTCACCAAGAAGAAAACATAATAAATGTCACTGTGGTATGATTCTTTGCCACATTGCCCACATGCGCATGGTACTGATTGGTATGTATGCTACTATAACCCACACACAGACCAGTCCCATGCAAAGAAAAACATCATGTCTGTCTTTGCATTTTCTGTGAAGGCACAAATAATAATATTTATTAGGCATAAGAAATCCATCCAACTCCCATGCACTTTTTTGTGCACAAATTATTAATAATGTAACATAATATAAAATTACTAGCTTCACTCAATACAATTGAAATAGAACTATGTTACATAATTAGAAAATATGCACAAAAAAGTGCACAAGTGGGAAATTCGCG
>JALLPD010001464.1:0-22867 GCA_036940065.1 Cyclotella cf. meneghiniana | reverse complement strand
TCTGTCTCTGTCTCTGTCTCTGTCTCTGTCTCTGTCTCTGTCTCTGTCTCTGTCTTTGAGACTCAACAATTTATTGCTCTGCACATATTCCCAGTCTACTCTTGAAATCATTTTAATTACCATGTGATCATAATTATGTTCATGTAAATTCTTTTCAGCAGGCTTGGGGGTATGTTATCATGGCTTTATATTGCAACTTTTTGAATAATATTGAATTATTGAATGTTTAACTGATCTGTGTCCCATTGTCCAGTCTGTAGACCACCTCCGTTGAAGCCTATGAAGTATTGTGGGACTCCAGCATTGGTAGCATGAGTGACAAAGAATCTTTTTCCTGAATGATGCATTCTTATGTCATGCCACATGCCATATTACAAGTTGATCAATTAAGTTTTTGTCTAAATGTTCCTGAGGTGAGTTAAGATAATAACCTTGTAGTCCAAGGACTTTGCTCTGCTTTCATGTGTGTTTTGAAGTTCCTATGAGCCTTTCCATTCTATTATGGTGAGTTTGCCAGTGAAATGCACTGCCCATTTTTAGAGTTTGATTTAGAAGTTTGTTTGGCCAGCAATAGGGATCATGTACTATCTTAAACTACCTTCTGCATTTTTGAACCTTCCTAAAATTGGTCAAGTGCCAGAAAAATCTTCTATAACTTCACAATGTAACATGTCATATTAAAGTGTGTTCAAATCCATCCAGATAACTTCAAACCGTCTCATTACCCTAAGCTTAACACTAATAAAACATGCAAGCATTAAGTGACTTTTGAGGTATATCATACCCTTAAGTGTTCTACTGGGTTTTGTAGCTTTCCAGAAGGGCATGGATAAATTCCAGAGTGAAAGCTTGATCCTGGGATATGACATCCCTGATCCATGCATTAAATCCAGTTACAGATGTTTCACATCACCTTAATTTGCTCAGGCACATAGTCACAAATATCTCCCTTTCACACTTGAAAATGACAGTAATGTCAGCTCCAGGTCTGGGAGAGACAGTCCATAGGACAGTTTTCCTTCCTCAAGATTTACAAGCATTCCATATTGCACTGTATCCTTCTTCGTGCCCTTTTCTGTAGACTTTGTCAACACCATTACAGCTGTCATTATAAAAAATGTTGATAAAGACTTAAAGGATCAAGTTGAATCCAAGCATTTTTGAACATTTAAACATGTATTTGACTCAAGTGACGTGTCTCCCATTTTGGTGGCATGAGACCAAAAGGAATCCAAGGTGGCGCTTATTGCAAGGGCTTGAAAAGACGTATCTTTGATCAGCTTATGGTTCAAATATCTTCCTCTAACATTTTAATAAGACAATTAAGACATTGAAAAGAGCACACAGATGATCTCCTGGTCAAGCTAACTGTGCTAAAGATGCCCCATGACAGTCTCTAGGAAGTTGAATGGCAAAATTATCAATTGATGATTTTTAAAATATCTGGTGCAATGTGCTCCACAGCAAGGAGCAAACCTCACTTGGGTTGCTCCAAAGTTTGTATAGATAATTTTCAATTCAACATTACTCATTTTGGATATCTTTGACAAGGTATATCTAATACAAACCATTCATTCCTGATCATGTTTTCTCTACCATGGATAGGACCTAGACATAGGAAAAAAGAAATCAACCAATAATGGTTCATGAACAAAACAAGGCCAAAAATCTCCAGTAGACATGACAAACCACAGATCCATTTCCTTTTTAAAATGGTGTCTCTATTCTTCTTGATATAGTTATCGTGCGATCAAAACAATGCTCACCAGATGAAGCATTTGAGTCATGATCTGGATAGCTTCTTGAGAGCAAAGAGGGCAGCTGCAGGTGTTGGGACCCAAACATGAATCCCTTGTTGATGTTTCTACCAGAACCATCCTTCGGGTGTCAAAGCACAAGTGTGATTCTAGTCTATCCAAGTTCTTACCCAATTGTCAAATGGTCATCCAGCAATGTCAAATATTGACTGACTTAGAGTCAGATAATGGCATAGATTCAACCAAAAAGATCCTCCAGCTTCAAAATCTCAATGAGACCATTCATCACAACCAGTCTTGATCATTCTTTCACAGCAGATGTGGAATATTTGAAGACAATTTCTCATTTCCGATCTTCTACCTTGGTCAATAGCACCAATATGAACAAATGCTTGGCAGTAGATTTTTTAGGGAAAACTGCAAAGCAAGTGGCATTTTCTGTTGCCTCAAAAATTGCACACCATTTTGAACAGACATCTTCAAGCAAATAATTAGCTTGATTTTGTGCCTTCCTGAGATTTGATCCTCCCGTTGCGAAATCTCTCTTCCAACACACATGACATTTTCTGATAGATTCATCAGGGCCTGCATTCCTGACTAACACCCTTCTCTAGAGGCATCACCAATATAATAATGAAATTTGTCTGCATGGATTGGGTGAATAGATACTGTGATGGGAGTTTGACTATCAAAGAGGGTTAGTAGTTCACAAGTGTGTTCAATAAGCTCTGATGTTGAATTGGTTTCCAAGGGATACTCGGATTGAGCACAAGAAGTTGAAGCATAGTGAATCACAAGGTCCACTATATCATCCATGAATTCTGCTAGCTTCCATCCATCAACATCTTTCCCATATCTGAAAGCATCCATGGCATTAAAGAACCTTTTAAGCAGTGGTGAGCATGTTGATACACCACTGTGACATTTGACTGAGTCCAGGAGATTGCCTCAATTTGGCAGTAGGCAATTTGTTTGCAATAGGAGCAGTTGTTAGAGTCCACATGAGGCGTCCTTGAATTGTAACCATTTCTTTAGAGTGATTGACTTTAATGAATGCAGTTGGTCTATGTGGATTTTATCGCATTTCTATGTCCATGCTTGAGTTGTAGGATGATGACACTTCAAGTCATCTGCTTGATTTCATATGGAATGAAGGCATGATTGCATTGCATTTGATTCATTGACTATTTACTCAGTGACATGAACATCATCAACATAATCACAGCAACCAGACATGAACTTTCCATCTTTTCTAGTACTGTTTTCTAAATGAATGTAAGGATTCTGTTTTCCCCATTGCCATGGGTTATCTAGTTCTTCTCTAGCACCGACAGCCCACTCAAGTATTCTAGACTCTCATGGGCATCCATGAAATGGCGAGCAATGTCCTCCAATGTTAAGAGCACAGAACCAAAGAGAGGTAGTATTTCCATCACTCCTATAGGATTGTTAGTCTAAATGAATATAACTCCAGCGTAAGGCCCAACAAGATAATTTACTTGAAATTTAATGAAATACTGCCTCACATCAATTTCTGAGTGTCAAATCTTAATAAAAGTTCTGCATCTTGAGTGGGCACCCATCTTTGAGTAGGCTCTAACTGTTATGGAGATTCACTTAATCTTAAATGTCTATATGTCATGAAAGTATCCAAAAATAAAGCTAGGAGCCCAAACTTTTGCATTGTGACAATTTTTGGTACTGTCCCAAGCAACCCCTACATTATCTTGGTTCAGAACAGTAAATAAAGGTAATAGTAATCTGACTGCACTGGTCTGAATATATCCACAGACAAGAAGTCAAGCATCTTATCCGGTTACAAAAATTCATCAGCTCATGTTTTGGTGGGATAGTTCTGAAGCAACCTCAGTTGGATGCTCAGTATTGGAGAGTTGAAGTTGTTTAGTACTGTCTCTGAAGTCTTCCCACCAATCTTCTGGATATCTCCAAACAAAAATCCTACTGTCTCTAGTCCAGCTAAAATATGCACAAGCTTCTGCACTTTTCATGCAATTTTTAATCACCTCTCTGTCATGCTTGTATCTCTTGTCTGAAGGCAACCACTTCCCAGCATCTTGTTTCAAGTTATAAGCCCACCACTGCACTTTAAAATCCCTCAACACTTGACATGTCTTAGCAATTTTGGGTGCTTTGTTCTTCATTGCCCATAGTGATAAATCAACTTTGGTATAATCAGCAAAAGAAACAGCAGCTCTGACTTCAATAGATTCCTCTAAACTTGAGTACTTGGTGTTGGATATCTTGGATAGTTTCAAAGGTGGCTACAAAGGGATTATAAAACTTTACTGAAGATGTAATCAATATCAGCTTGAATGTTATTTGCAGGTGGTGATCTCAGTCTGACCAAAACATATACTAAAAATCTGAAACCTTGAGATGTTTCAGTGCTAACTTGGCTTCATAATCACATATAAAATAATCATATGGCTTAAATGGGTGAAAACTTTTATATTCTGCTTTCCAAAGACCAAGGCCATTTGGATCCAAAATTTGAAACCACTAACTTAGAATTAGATAGAGACCTGAACCCAATCCATTGGAATCATATACTGGACATGGCTTGTTAGTTTCAGAGGTCCAAACAATTTTCCCACAATATTGTTTAATGCTTGAACAGGGTGGAGCCAGTATCCTTGCTCTGAATCAATGCCAATAAAGTATCATCTAATGAGGTTGGAAGACACTGACAGTAGTGACTCTTTGTCATTACAGTAATGGGACTAATCAACAATTGGTCTCTGGTTCCATCAATGATATGGCACTCAACAAGTTTAGCTCCTCCACTGAATTGCTTTGAGTTGATATGCATCTGAGATAAGGGGGTTTGAGAACTGGAAACATACACATTAGTTTTGCCTTGGGCATTCTTCAAGGGAGAGCTCTAAGCAACCAAATTGGTTGCCCTCCATCAAAAAACCTATTTAAAATATGTACCTGCTCAATTCCAACAACAGTCCTCATTAAGATCCAAGGCCAAGGCTCAGGGTGGTTGAGTGATGCAGCTTGACTTGATGAGACAGGTTATCTGGAAGAGAAGAGATGGAACCTATCAATTACTTGGGATTTACTGATGACTAGTACATTTATAGTTGCATCCTGGTTGCTTCCAACCATGCAATAGAATCATCCCCAACCATTCTAACTTGAATCTTTTCCAATATCTTCTGTGCACCTTCAAGCAAATTTAGCTATCTAGGTGCTCCACAGTGAGCAGTTCAGTGTTGAGGGTTCCGAAGATAAATGCTTTGTAGAATTGGTCAATAATTCAAAACCTTAGCCTTGCTTTGATTACGTTCCATCACCCAAGTCTCTGGTAGCAGTGCGAGTCCAACTCAGGTAAAGTCCAGGATCCTTTTCTTTAAATTTCTTCCAATTGCTGTCAAAATGATTAATGGTAGCTGTTTCCTTCCTGCTGGAGCTGTTGTTTGACCCGGATACAGATGCTACCATGGCAAACATTGCTTCTTCATACTTGAGAGTAGTATGTGCCATAAGAGAAGCGACTTGAGGGTGTTCCATCCAGTCATACTGTACATATTCCTTCAAGAGTTCAGTGGCTCAAAATGACCTAGACATACAAGATCCCAAGGTTGACTCAGCATTGGGAACTCCTACCCAATTTACATTTCTCAACACTCCACAAAATAAACAGAACAGTGAAACCAGGCTCCTTGGCATACATTTGAGATTAGCAAGAGTTTCATTTAAATGAAGCCATGAATCCAATAATTATATAGCCTGAGAAGTTCCATGGTGAGTTTGCTCAGAAAAGTTTGTGTTTATAACAGGCTGAGTCTCAGCTGGATAGGCATAGTTGATACTTGTAATAACTTGACTTTGGATAGTTTTCAATGCATTCATCATTCTCATGCAAGTTCTGTTGTTGTAGTCCCCGTTAAACCTCTTGTCACTCAAGAAGACAGGAGAAAAAGTAAATCTACCAAGCAGTGCCCTTTTGGTCTTCTGGCTGGCTTTGAAGATATTGCCTGTATATTTAACTGTTCAGGAAGTTGAATTTGAGCATCTTCCAAAGATCCAAATCTGGCTGAAGTGGAGAGCACCATTCTGCTGCACACCTTCACTGATATTGTCATATCCCACCTTGGACATCTGAAATAGAGTAATAGCATCTAAACTGAAATGATTGGTTACAGGATCATTGAGTGTGGCCACAAAGCTTTCCACAGAGAAGACATTCTTGAAGAATCACCCACTGCACTCAATGGCATCCATGATGTTCTTATCTTCCAACTGAGAGATACATTTCAACAGTGTTGGAATAGCACCAGATGACTGAAACACCTCCGCATCCAATGATGCAATTTGCTGAGCCATCCGATTCTCACCATTATCAATAAAATTTGACTTTGTCTTGTCAAAATATTGTTATGCTGAAGGCTTCCATATGATTTGGTCAAATAATTGCAAGGAATCATGGCAAGAGATCCTTAGTACAAAATCAATGCGACCACTAGATGATTGATGAATCAATCTTCACCCTTCAGGTTGATTCAAGCTTGTCAGGAAAGTGACTTGCCCTTTAATCTTGTGACTTGATCTTGGGGTTATTCCATTAGCTGATATCGTCCTGGTTGGAGTATCATCCCCTCTTGTTCCCTTATGAGATTATGATCACAACTAGTTAGTCTTTTGTACTGGACATTATTCCACAGCTTTTGACTTATAGCACTTGTTCTTATTCCATACTTTCTCCATAGCATTCTACGTTTTTGGTGTGATGCTTTCTTGTTTTTTATGGCTTTAACACTCAGTTTGATTATTACATCATGCACCAGTCTTTGATGACAGCGCACATCTCTCTCATTGCCATGCCTATTGCTCCTTGAAACCACTGCAAAAAGGCAGGAGGCAATCTACAGCTTGAGAGAGCTGCAAATAACTTCAATGACTACCAAAAATGGGGTCCACCCTATCACTAAGAGACTGTGGTTTCAGCCAAGATGATAGTTTGGATCATCTCCAGGTGCAAGTACATGAATGACAGTTGGCTCATCTGAAAACATCTCAGATTGAAATGGAAAACACTTCTGTCTGGAGGTTGAGTAAGGAGGGAAAATGTAACCTCCGAATTGCAGCATCATACATGAATCCTTCTTATGAGAAAGCTGAGGTCTTGACAAAATTCCCAACAAAGGAATGAAGAAAGCAAAAGCACAGAAATGGATTCTGCTGCTTTCTAAATTTATGTGTAGATAGTGTATTTGGCACATATAATGTAAAATCATCTAATTTGTCATTCATCAAACAACACCATAGAAATAGTTTTCAAATTGAATGTTATCACTCTTTATGGTTTGCATGTAGTTATCGTGGTAACAAAATTACTGTTGAAGAGAAAGCATGGCACAGAGAAAAATCATCACTGTATGCTGTAAAACTTGCACAGTGATGTATGTTAGAGATCATTGATACTGGTTTGTTGCCAATGACCACAACTGACACAAATTTCAATGTTTTGTGGTAATAGCCAATTGGGCACCTTCAATAATTAGTGTTTATAATGAGAATTTTTAGTAGCTTTGTATGCGTAAAAAATGCAACAACCAAGGCTACTGATAAACCTTGTGAATTGTTTATAGATAACAAGTATGTATTTGTTGACAGAAAACATGAATTATGATCACATCTGATTGGGCGCTTCCCTTAGAGCTACCACAAATTATCTGCTAAGTATCAAATACCTTGTGTTACCAGCAACTAAAATCTTGGGACTTGAAAGGTCAAAGAAATATCAATATGACAATTTTTTCACTACATTTTTCTAGGTGTAAGGAGTGCACCAAAAATGATTACTTTCAGTGGGAGCTCTTCTATTCTAGATGACAACCAATCTCTATTTTACTGAGCAAAAAACAAAGAAATATGAAAAATCAAGTTTTGCAAAATTTAGAGTTGTCACTCAAGTGATGGGGCAACTGTATTATTGAACAAGAAATAACAAGCTGTGGGAGAAAATGAAATAGAAACTAGCTTTACCTGCTGTGGACCATGCTTTCTATTTTTGATGGTGTGGGGAGGATGATGATATTATCTTGGATTCAGTCTGAGGACTGGTAAATCACTGTTGGTGTGAAGGGGGAACTTTTTGGTGGAAAAATATGTGTAACAATGTAAAAAATGGCAAGGAAACACTTTCTCATCTTTCCCTTGTGAACATTGCTTTCTCTTGCTGTTTGAGTGTGTGTGTATGGGTGGGTGGGTGGGTGGGTGGGTGGGTGGGGGGGGGGGGATTAAGGTGAGGTTTCCATATTCAATCTGGGCATGAGATATGAATAATGGCAAGGTTGGTTAGTTAGAACATGATTGGAAAATATCAAATCATAAAATCAAAGTAAAAAATAGCGAATATTCTTTCCTTGCCTGGAAGTTAAGGAAAAAGCCTAAACTACAAAATTAGAGCATTACTTGCATAATTTCATCCTTTTCCAGAATTTCTGCCAAAAGGCAAGAATTTTGCAAAAGGACATTTTTCTGCAATTGTCCTTTTGCATAATTTGTGTCTTCTTGCATAGGAAGAAGTACTATTTCTACTGAGTTTACAAAATGTCATCCTTTTACAAAATTGCAGCCATTCGGCTTAGATTTTGCTAAAGGCCTTAACACAGAATTTCATCCGCTTGCAAAATTCCGGCCTTTCTTTTGTATTAAAATCACATGATTTAAGACTTGCATCCTTTCCCCCTAAAATTCATGCACTCACTGTCCCGGTTTGTTATTGTTGTTAGCAGCAGAGTGGCAGCCATGGCTTCTTCAGATTCAACCCAGGAGTTGAGATATGAACCATGGTTTGTGTTGCTAAGTAAGTAATTGAAAAAGATAAATCATCATGTCCAAGTAAAAGTGCAAATTTTCTCATCTTGTGCTAACTTTCTCTATCGATTTTGGCTGTTAACAGCAGAGTGACCTATGGTTGAAGTAGGCATTAAAAAGAGATGTATGATTGGAGAAGTCAAAGATTATATCTAAAATTATGAAAGCTAAGTACTGGCACTTTGACTTGTTCTTCTCTTAGTCTGGATGTTGTTCCAGGAGCAGCTCATACCACAGCTTTCTCAGAGATTGCAATCAATCTCAAAAAGGATTACTTTAATTATCTATTGATTGAATATGTGTGTTACATACAATCACTTTACAAATAGAATGGTTGGTTGCAAAATGAGCCCAGTGCATGCCTTGTAAATACCATGCTACTGAACTGTATGTAGGCTACAGTAATCTGCTGTAGCTATATACTTTCCACACTTTATCTAGGCCCTTTCTGATGCCTAAAGTGTACTTCCTCCTGTATACAAAAAGTGCCATAAGTATGGGTACTGCACTTTTCCTCTCCATGGCAAGTCTTGCTCTGCCATAGATCAAACATATATGGTGCTTTCTAAAAGCTCCATCTTTCTTTTCCTCAAAGGAGAAAGATGCCGTGCTGTACAAAATTGAAAAGACCTTGATTACAACCCTTTTATTGTGAGCTGTCTTCACTGGGGTAAATGGAAAGGTTTTAACAATTCAACAGACTTTCTGCAATATAAGCATGTTTGGATATCTCACAAACATAAGATAACCATAATATTACTACTGTTGTCATTGCAGACAACAGTGTGGAAGGACCATCCGTTCCTACTCCACTGTCATTGAATGCATGAATTCTTCAGAGCTTATTGTCCCTGGATCCTTTGTCACCCTGAAATAGGTCCTAAAAAGACATGATGCAACCTATCACTTGAATAGTTGGAATAGCAGGCAATGTCCTGTACTTGAACTGTCTTCAAGGTCCACAGTTAATGCATGACATGAGTCATCTTGTGATCTTTACTATTACATGCAAGTCTCTGTGTGTGCTTACATCAATAAAATGAAAGTCACAGTAGTGGTTGCAAGCACTGTTGAGTGATATGACCAAATCAAGGAAGCAACTCCAGGATTGTGGTCACCTGTGTGGCATTCATCACAGTGGCCAGGGTCATTCATCACCTGTTTGAGGGTGAATTTGTGGAGGAAGATTCATGCACATAGAATCTTGTTAATCCTAACTGTGCTTAGATATCTTGTCTTGATTTTGGAGCAAGATTTTTGTTATTTCTATGCATGCCATATGCATTTTGATTGCACACTGCAACTTCCTGGAAAACCTGTTTTTTGGCAAAAAAATGTATCCAAGTGACGCCAAGCGGTCTTTTTTTTCTCGGAAGGGAGAAAAAATACTCCGTCCGACCGGCGGAGTACACCCGAGCGAACACAAGTCATGCGGGAACGAACCCGAGAATCCACGAGAACCCGGTTTCGGCGAAACCAAGTGACACCGAGCGAAACCGAGTGACACGAAAGTGACACCAAGTGACACCAAGTGACACCAAGTGAAACCGAGTGAGGCCGAAGTGAAACCAAGTGACACCAAGTGAAACCGTGTGACACCAAGTGACACCAAGTGACACCGAGTGACACCAAGTGACGTAACACCAAGTCCGAGTGAAACCGAGTGACACCACGTGATACCGAGTGACACCAAGTGAGCCCGAGTAACACTAAAAATGAACCCAAGTGACGCCAAGTGCGTCCTGCTACAGTACCTACCGCTCGCGCCGTGGCTGGTGCCTTCACTGCCCCTCGCTGCTGCCATTGCTGCCTGTCACTGCCGCCGTCGCTGCCCGTCGCTGCTGCCCCCATCTCTGCCCCCGTCGCTGCCCCTTGCTGCCGCGATTGTTGCCGCCGTCACTGCCGCCGTTGCTGGCGCCGATTCACTGGCACCGTTGCTGGCGCTGTCGCTGGCATCGTTGCTGCCGCTGTCACTGGCGTCGCTGCTGCCGCTGTCGCTGCCCCCGTCGCCATCGCTGCCCCCGTCGCCATCGCTGCCGCCATCGCCATCACTGCCATTGCTGCCTGTCACTGCTGCTGTCGCTGCCCCTCGCTGCTGCCCATATTGCTGCCGCCATCGCTGCCCCTTGCTGCCGCCATTGTTGCTGCTGTTGCTGCCCCCATCTCTGCCACCATTGTTGTCGCCGTCGCTGCCCCCATCGCTGCCACCGTCGCTAATTAATTTGTTAATTAAGTAATTAATTAATTAGTCAATTAATCAATTAGTTAATTAATTGATTCCATTGCCTTGGTCGCCGTCGCTGCCGCCACCATCGCTGCCGTTCCTGCCATCGCTTCCGTCCCTGCCGTTGCCGCTGTCGCTGCTATTGCCGTGGTCGCTGCTGTTGCCGCCGCCACTGCCGTCGCTGCTGTCCCTGCCCTCCCCTTTGTCGCCCAGTGTTGCTGCCTTTGCTCCTGCAATTGCTGCTGCTTGCTGCTGCCATTGCTGCCAGCCATTGTCAGCGCTGCTACTGTCCCCGCCTTGCTTTTGCTGCCGTTGCCGCCGTCCCTGCCCTCAGTGCCGTTGCCACCGTCGCCGCCGTGGCTGCTGTCTAATTAATTAATCAATTTTATTAATTAATTAATGAATTAATTAATCAATTAGTTAATATATTAATTAGTGAATTAATTAATTAGTTAATTAATCAATTAATTACTTAATTAATTCCATTGCCGCGGTCGCCGTCGCTGCCGCCACCATCGCCGCCGTTGCTGCCGTCGCTTCCGTCCCTGAGGAGCATGACAAAAAGGTGGGCGGTGAGTAGGCTTTGGCCCTTAGCTTGCACCCAGTGAAACCCAGTGAAACCAAGTGACACCAAGTGACACCAAGTGAAACCGAGTGACACCGAGTGACACCAAGTTACGTGACACCGAGTCCAAGTGAAACCGAGTGACACCAAGTGACACCAAGTGACACCGAGTGACACCGAGTGACACCGAGTGACACCAATTGAAACCGAGTGACAATATGTGAAACCAAGTGACACTAAGTGACACCTAGTGACATGACACCAAGTCCAAGTGCAACCAAGTGACATCAAGTGACACAGAGTGACATCAAGTGAAACCAAGTGAAACCAAGTGAAAGCAAGTGAAACCAAGTGAAACCAAGTGCACTCGGTTACTCCAGTGTGAACAACCAAGAACACCAGGGTCACGACTGAGTAAACCCAAGTAAGACCAAGTCAGAGAAAGGGACCAATTTCAATATTTTCCTTTTCCCCGAAAACCTGAGAATGACTCCAAGTAACACAGAGTCCATGGTTTTCCAGGAAGTTGCAGTGACTGAAATCGACCAGCCTAGGAGTGAATGATGATCATCTCTGTGTTAGAGCATAGGATCACAATAATGCTGCATCACTTTTGTGTCTCAGATTGCACATTCCATTTATGCCTCGTAATGATGTGAGATATAACTCCATGCCCCTTCATGAATGGGGGCGTAACATCAACTCTGAAAGCGACTACAAGTTGGCAATGACAGTTTAAGAATTCAAAGTATCAAACTACAGTCAACTTAGAATTGTGCAGAACTTATGTAATAAAGAGATGTGTGTCAGGGCAACTCACGAAACACCTTGTACCATGGCAAAACTTTATACCCAAAGTCCTTTGCCAAAGCCATGCTTGCATTCAAAGCCTCGATTGAGTTTGGCCATCCGGATCTAAGCATGGTATGGCATAAACAAGCTAAGGAGCTAGCTCCAAGGTTCTCTTGCTTACATGTTTACCAGATGCCATCAATGCATATGATACTTGCATTGATACAGAAATCACAAGGGAGGGAGGGTGGGTGAATAAAAATAAAACTCAACTGATGGTTCCAATTGAATACACTCATTACTCTTGCTAGAACCTATTGCTGAGAGTGGTTTGCGATAACATAAACTATGGAGGAATTGTTAGCATTGAATCGCTTGGTGTTTGGGTTGTCTCCAAAAGCCAATCTTCTTGTTAGTGTTCTCTTTTTGCATCAGCCTTCTTGTTGGGTATGGGATTGCTAAGGCTTGAGACATAAAGAAGACTGCGCCAACCCAAAAAACCAACTCCCCACTGTTAACTGAGCTTGTCCTTTGTCCTCTCTTACTATCATTTACTATGCCAAGAATCTGATCTTGGCCAGGCAATGACAGTTTAAGAATTCAAAGTATCAAACTACAGTCAACTTATAATTATACAGAACTTATGTAGTAAAGAGATGTGTGTTGGGGCAACTCACCAAACACCTTGTACCATGGCAAAGCTTTATACTCCAGAGTCCTTTGCCAAAGCCATGCTTGCATTCAAAGCCTCGGTTGAGTTTTTCCATCCAAATCATAGCACGGTATTGCATAAACAAGCTAAGGAGCTAGCTCCAAGGTTCTCATGCTTACATGTTCACCAGCCATCAATGCATATGATACTTGCATTGATACAGAGAGCACCCCACCACCATATCTTGTTAACCAAATAGTCTCTCTTATTCTCAGCTATGACCAATCAAATCAAACCTACCCTATGTCAACTTGCTAAGGACCTTTACAAAGCTTGAGATGAGCAAAGGAGGGTGGTCTTCATTTTTCTGACCTCAGCATAGGTATGTAGCATTGAACGTTTTACTGTCCTACCCCCTTCACCCGATCAGACCGCCAACGGCACAATATATGACTGGTTTCTACAAAAACTCTTCCTTGGAGTACCATCTTTTTCATACTTGCAATATCTGATGTATTGTGACTGCTGTGTGCTCCCCCATGCTTTTTGCACAAAATGCAGTGCCTTCCCTCAGGATGCTTCTTTTGGAGGATATGATTCATGAACAACACCATTATCCTCTGGGTGGAATTGCCTGGGTTTGCTTTACCCTTATTAGTGGCTTGCTTGCTCTCTCTCTCTTTGTGTGAAAGGCCTTCTCAATGTCTTCAAGAGGTTCAAGAAGCTTACAAACACTATGTCTCCTCAGTGAGGTCATACTGTGCCTACAACATACCTGGGAACATATAAAGGATGTGACTGGCCAGGTCTTGGTTGTCAAGCAATCCTAACCTTTTGGTGAGCTTGATTGCTTGAGGGCTGTAGTGCAGGAAGAGCAACAGCTTCAAGTAACTGTTGAGTTGTTGGACTCGTTGCACTGATGTCTAATGGTTACCCTGGTGGGTTTCTTTTGCAGTTGCTGATGTAGTGACTGTCAGTCTCAGTGGCATCTTTGTAGAAAGTTGTGGGAAAATGGAATCTTGCACACTCCATGAAGGAGTCCCATGACTTGAAGCATGTCTCAGCAGCTCTATTCTCTGGATGCCAATCCATGGGGTGGTATCAATCTGCTCCACAATGACTTTGGTCCAGTGCTACCTAGTGTTCTCTGCAATGAGATTGGAGTAATGCTGGAATACATGTTCTGCTTCTGCTGCTGTGTTTTCTGCCTGATTCAGTCAGGTCTCATCCTGACCCTCAGGTGTATACTCAAATTTCAAATGAGCTCATTTGAGTTTTGTATTGCACTCCTTCATGGTCTTCAACAGCCTCTTGTAGGCCTCCTCAAGGCCCATTGGCATAATGGCACTGATGGCTTGTTGGACATGCATGAGACACTGCTTGGGAGTTCTGCTTGTCCAGACGGATACTCAGAACTCCACCTAGTCAGGAAAATGAGGTTGATTGGGGAGGCACTGATCTTGATGGCCTCCTGGAGGTCATCCTTCTCAGGAATGTTGGGAATCGTTTTCTTATTACACCTGCTCCCATGCTCATATTCGTGGGGTTTGAGTCCTTTTGTGTCTGCCTTGTTAAGAGACAATCTCTTTAGGGTGGTTTCTAGTGGGGTTCCAATGAATAAGAACTTGAAAAAACTGCGTGGTCCTCGCGTGATGAATACAACCATGTTGTCTGCAGGTGAGAAGGATATGACACCATGTGAGATGAGTGCTTGATAGTTGAAGAGTGACTGTCCTAAAGATATATCAATGTTGCTGCTGTAGAGATGAATCTATATGGTTGCTTTAATGTGGGAAGGTCTCACATTATCCCGACATTTGATTCCAGACAAAAACAGCTGGATTATATGTCAATTTTCCATTCCGGTCAGAACTCCATTGGAACTCTGGTTAGTTCACCCAATCTAGGAGTCATGTACTCCTATCATGCCGACTGAAAGTAATATTCTGGTGGTTTTGACAGGAACATGGAATTCCGGCAATATTTCCAATGCTAACATAGTCTTGGCTAATAATGATAGACAATGCCATCTCAAATCAAAGACATCATGTAATTGAATAAGGCATTTGTTTGTCAGGTGTCATGGCTAAAAATGACATTGTATATTGCTTATCTTGTATTTTAATTGGGTCAAATATTAACAGATTCTCAAATATTCAGTACATATTTAACTAGCTTACATCGGTCATGCAATATTTGGATATTGTTTTACTTTTAAATTGAAGCTATTTGAGAATATGACATAACAACTGTCAAATGTGAGGAACCTCTATCACCTCCTGAATGCAGCCACAGAGGAGATGTTGGTGGAGGTGGCTCCTACTTCTGACTATGGGATGTGCTATCAGCAGGCCCATGGATGGTGCCAAAGCAATGCAATTGGAGAAAATAAAATAATTAGGTGTCAACATGGCATGTAAAAAGAGAAGGAGGGTGAATTTTCACCTGCGCTCACAGTTCCTGCTTCTTTGACTATGATGGAGGATATGTTGGTGGCGGTGGCTTGGGGTAGTGTCTGTAGGCCAGGGTATTTGCAAGGTCACATAGCAATTTAATTGGAAAAAATTAAATAATTAGCTGTGGTATGTAAAAAATGGAAAGGAAAAAATCTTCCCTGCGCTCACAGTCACTAATTCTGTTGATTGCAGAGGATGGGGAGTTTGTGAGAGCAGCTCATGCTTGTGTATGTGGGCCAAGAAATCTGCAGGCCCGTGCATGGTGTTGTTGCAATTTAATAGGGAAAAAATAATTAACCTTGAAAATTGAATGAAAATGAGAAGGAGAAAAAAATCTCACCTGCCTTTGCTGTGTCTGCTTCTGTTGAGTGCGTCAAAGGGGGCTTTGGTAGGAGCAGCTTGAGAATGTGTCTGCAGGCCAAAGTATCAGCAGGCCTGCATGGATGATGTTGTAGCAATTTGATTGAAAAAAATATTTGTGAAGGTAGCATGTAAATAATATGAAGGAGGGGGGATTCTCCCCTGCACTCATAGTTGCTAGTTCTTTCCACTTTGGTGGAGAGTGTGTTGGCATTGGCAGCTTAAGATTGTGTCTGCGGGCCAAGGTATCTGCCTGCCCATGGATTGCATAGTGGCAATTTAATTGGAAAAGATAAAAAATGCTGAAAAAAGTATGTAAAATATGGGAAGGAGGGTGAATTCTCACCTTTGCTTGCGGTCGCTGCTTCTTTTGACTGTGGTGGGTTCAGGGTTGGGTTTCTAGTGAAAGATATGTCCGTTCCCATGGAGAGGGCTGTATCATTTGGATTGGAAAAAAGTTAGCTGTGGGAATGGTTTGTAAAAAGGAAGGAGCAGGTTTTTACAGACACTTGCGGTCGCTGCTTCTCTGTGCTGTGGCAAAGGTGGTGCCAGCGTTGGCAGTTTGGTGTTGGGTCTGTGGGCTGAGATATGTCTATTCCCATGGAGGGGGGCATATCAATTGAGTTGAAAAAAATGGCTCATAAAAAAGGAAAGAGCAGGTTTTGTTACCTGCGCTTGCGGTCACTGCTTCTCCATGCTGTGGCAAAGGTGGTGTTGGCATTTGCGGTTCAGGGTTGGGTCTGTGGGCCGAGATATATTCATTCTCATGGAGGGGGCCGTATTAATTGAATTAAAAATAATAATAAAATGTAAGCTGCGGGAATGGCTTATAAAAACCAAGGAGCAGGTTTATTTACCTGCACTTGTGGTCACTGCTTTTCTTTACTCTGGTGAAAGTAGCATTGGCATTGGCTGTTTGGGGTTGGGTCTGTGGGCCAAGATATGTCTGTTCCCATGGAGGGGGGCATATTGACTGAGTTGAAAAAACATAAAAAGTTAGCAGGAAATTGGCTCATAAAAAAGAAAGGAGCAGGCTTTTTACCTGCGCTTGCAATTGCTGCTTCTCCATGCTGTGGCAAGTGTGGAGTTGGCAGCGGCGGTTCAGGGTTGGGTCTGTGGGCCGAGATATGTCTGTTCCTATGAAAGGGTGCATATCAATTGAATTGAAAAAAATAAAAAGTTAGCAGGAAACTGGCTCATAAAAAAGGAAGGAGGGGGATTTCTTACCTTCACTTGCAGGAGCTGCTTCTCCACACTTTGGCAAAGGTGGCATTGGCATTGATGGAAGCCAAGGAGACCATGGAACTAAGCTAATGAATGTGGTTGGTAAATTAAATGAACTAGCTACAGAAGATAGCGGTGGGCAAGGGGCAAAAAGGATGATGCAGGTGCATAGTGGTCTGCCTGTGCTAGGCGGGAGTGCTGGACGGAGAATGCCAGGGGCTGTTTATGGGTCCGAGCAGACATTGGGATTCTAGCACACCCTCACAGCTCCTCTGGTGTCCTTGCATGTGGAAGTTCCAATGGGCTGTTTGGCTCTAGCAGGTAGTAGGGGCAGACTCATTGGTGGTGTGACGTTGGGTGATGATTGGTGTCGTAGTCGCCAATACTTTCAAATCTGGGGTGCCAATTGATGTGGAATTGCTGGCAAGCAACTTGGTTGGCAATCCAAAAATAGTGCATTTTCATAGAGCGGGAGCGTTGGTGCTTTACGGTGTTGTTGGCGATTCTGGCAGCGATGGAGTTGTAGCAATGGATGGGACTCAGTGGTTGTGGGTGGACTAGTTCTGTAGTATGAGGCAGATAACACGGCTTCTTTGGCATTGATAAACAATGCTCCAAGTTCTGCTTCAGCCGCAGATACAGCAACACATTTGAGGATTGTGTAGACGATGTGGATGGCACCATTGAGTTAAATCGGAAGGTTGTCACGAGGCATCCATCTGAGAAAGAAATGGCCTCCAATGTGGCTGTGGGTGTTGGGGGAATTAAGGTAGGATGCATCACTATGGATGTTAAGTACTGTGTCGGAGGCACAGAAGCCATTGGTTGCATTTGGATGTGTGGCGCAGTAGTCAATCATTTCGTGGACAGAGAGTTTGGTTTGTGTGGTAGCCTTTGCTTGTTTGTGGGCAATAGTGCTCAGTGTCATGAGGGGAGTAATGTCAACGCAATGTTCATAGTAGAGAACTGCACCAAGGATTTGTTGGATTCAGGTGACACCTTGCTTGTCAAGAAGTGGTGACTTATCTATTGGGAGTGGGAGTTGGGCATCTTTCCCATATGTTTTCGGAGCGCAGTGATATGGGCTGTGTTGTGGGTTCTTGCATTTGTGTTGGAATCATTGTAGTAGGTTTTAATGTATCCAGGCATCAAGATATTGATGGTTTTCTTGTTGTAATCCCATTGTAATGATATTCTACAGTAGAGTTTGCCAGCCAAATTGATGTCGTAAGTGTAGTGTTCCTTTAATGCATTGAATAGGTGGTCTGCATGTTCTTTGCCGACGTATTTTATACCAAAGTCGTCAACAACGAGAGTAAAGCTAATTGGTCTGGAAATGTGTCTCCAGAGGCCTGGAGTGTGAGTGACTTCATAGTAGCCATGCTTTGCAATGCACTGTTTGAGTAACTTGTTGGCAAGAATGCCGGCTTGAGGTAAGCCATACATGGCTCATCAAATTTTGATATATACATAACCATTCTTGACTTTGTCCTGTAGATTATTTTGTCTGATGATATCTTCAGGTATGATTTTGATGGGCATGCACATATATTTGTAGTGGTCTATTGGTGCGGTGAGGTAAAATAATTTGAGATTGGTGGGAGCATAGTGGGCGTTGGGGTGATGATGACACTGTTCCACATGATTATGGAGGTAACTAGATCTGCTGTGCGAGTGGTACATGCACTGGGGTAATTGATGAGATTACCGCCAACAGTAATCCAGACTTAGTTGGGGTCCTCTTTTTGTGAGCGGTAGTCCACGACAACTCTGGCATAGGTTATGGTGCAGTCAGAAGGTATTTTTTTAATTTCATCATGTGTCGTGAAGAAGATGGTGTTGGTGCCAGCACTGCTGGTTTTGTTGGCGCCTTGTGCAAGGCCACCTATAGTTCTTTACCAAAGGTGGTGGTCCAAATGTCATGCACGACTGGGTCGTTGGCAAGCAGTTCATATTTGTCAATGGTTTTTCCGGTAATTGGATGGACGATGGGGTTGGCTAGATGCTCAATATCTGGGATGTGTGTATGTTTTTGCCATTTCGGGAGAAAGAAATTGGAGCTTGGATTGGTAGATGAGTGTAAGGCGAAGGCCTGTAGAGCTTCTTGAGAGATGAGGTGTGGGACTGGGCTTATGGTGTGTGATGTTTGTTATGGGTATGATAACACTGTCGTCATCACACTGGCGAGAATGGGGTTGGTGATGGGTATTTTGATTGGATGAAGGTGTGCTGATGTAGTAGTTGGTACGGGTAATTGCAACATGGGAGAGGTTGTGGGTGCAACGGTTGGCATGGCAGGTGGTGTTGGGTTTAAGCGAGGTGACCGGCGAGTGGGCTGTGGAAGGGATGCAAGGCCTGGGGTGTTATTTTGGGTGGTGCGATTGTGCTTGTGAGGGACTGTCTTGATAACCCAAGATGCTGTAGGGTTGCTGGGTAATGTTGGCTCCACCCTCGGAGGTTGCCCTGTATTTTCTTCCACCCTCGGAGATTGTTTATTACTTAGTTGGTAAATATCATTAATGATTATAATTGCGTGTTGTTGCCATGAGAGATTAAGGGAGTTATCGGTGTGTCTGTGTTGGTGCAGTTCGATAATGAGTTCAGTGGTGGTGCAAGCTGCTTCTTCAATTGGTGTCTCTGTAGGGATTTTGCAGTATGTGGGGAAAAACTGCGCTGATGCAAAAATGTGATATCCCCATGTTTCCGGGACATTAAACTCATAGCTTAGGTAATGGTTTGCTGCTGGTCCAATGTACCATGCTTCAGTGATGCGGGGCCCCCAGGATGTTCTAGTGTCGGCCGGCTCATGGATGACAGTGCGGCAACCAGGTGGTGCCCATGGTTGTCGATTGAAATCATGGGGGACTTCTATTATGATTGTAGGCTGATCTAGAAAGGTTGATGGGGGAGATACGGAGCATGTTGAGTGAGTCCTGTGCTTGCTGCAGGAGTCTGTCCCATAGTTGGGAAGGAAAAATGGGATCGGTGAAGCACAAAACAGAGATGAAATGCTTTTTGAAGGTTTGGATTGCACGCTTGGCATCGTTGCCATGGTGCTCATTGGGTGGAATGAACTGCCACTTCATATCATTATTGCAAAGGTATTCAGTGATGGCAGTGGAGGCTTCACTATCAAGGAAATTTTACTTTGGGTTGAACCCTTTTCTGTCCAAATAAGAAAAATGTCATTGAAAGCCTTGATGATAGTTGCCGACTCGCAGTCAATGATGGCTCAAACGATGATGGCATTGGTAGTATAATTGTAGGCAACAAAAATATGCTGTTTGTTTTCTAAGGACATGGTTGGAAAGCAACCTGTTAAATCTGTATAGGTAGTGCCATTGATTTGGTCGGCTAATGCTGCCCAGCAAAAAATATGATTGACACTGTTGTTTTCTTGTTTAGGGAAGAGATCGTTGTCATTGTTTGCTGGGATGAGCTTAATTCTTGCATTCGGAGGTATGGTAACATTCAAAGGTGTTGGTATTCTGATTGTTTGTGGCTTGGGGCGTGTGGATTGTACACCAGCAGGTGTCTTCTTCATGTGACCTTTTGCTGTGGCTGTTGATTTGGGTAGGTATTTCAAAACAGCATTGACTGTCAGGCCTGGCCATGATGAAAATTGGTTGTTGTTAATGGCCTTGATCCACATGGATGGTGTTCGACTAAAGATACATTGGTGGAGAAATTGGATGAGCTTGGATTTCAAGCTTGTTTGATATGTGTTGTTGGCGGTGTGTTTTACAAATGGTGATGGTGGTTTAGTTGCAATGTGTTGTGTGTTGGTGGGCACAATCCAGAGTCTGGTGGCTGGGTGGTGTCTTCCCACTAGCATGATTTCAGTGTTGTGGAAAACTTTGCGATCCTTTTTGTGAAGATGACATGACATCCATTGTTGCACATCTGTTTAATAGATAGGAGAGAGGAGTGAACGAGGCCTGGGACAACATTCACTAGAGAGGTGGCATTGCCAAGGCCCTGTTGGTCTAGGTTGCCAACATGTGTGGAATGAATGACTTTGCCGTCGTGCAGGGTAATGTTCAAAGGGGTGTTGGCTCTCCTCTTGTTGAGGATTTTGACGTTTGGTAGGAGGAAATGAGCAGTAGCGCCGGAGTCTGCTATTGCTTCTTTTGTGTCAAGGGTAATGTTTATGTATTTGGGTGGTATGGCAGAGAATTTTGTAGTGTTGCTGCTTGATAGAGATGCGGTGGAGGCGGTGGTGTCATCAAAGGGGCTCTTGGACCTGGTACAATTGCTAGTGATGATGGTTTTGTCATCATCATAATCTGGAGGGTACAGGTTACTATTGTTATCATTGGGGATTGGCTGATAATCATAACTAGTGTTTATTGCATTATGATTGTTGTACCCATCTGCCCCTACCAGTAAGAAATCCTGTTGGTATTGTGGATAGCCATTAGCAGTGGCTTGCTAGGGCAGATAATTCTTGTGGTGGCCAGCATGAGAAGCATTCCTGTATTATTGCTGCTCAATGGGCAATGCATGTCCGCAATTTTCATGTCCCGCGAGAGATGGGCAATGTGACCGGTGACTTGGTATGTGCAGGAATGTCCTTTGTGGGGGGTGTCAAAACCACAGGAATAACAATACCACCAGTTGTTGTATTGTTAAATTGGGTGGAGAGGGTTGTTCACTGTCCTAATTTGTTGTTGTTGTTGTTGCCTCCATGGCTTCTGCCTCCACTGTTGCAACCATGGTTGCATCCACTGCCAAAATTTTCATTGTATTGTTACTTTTGCTGAGGTACGTAGTATGATCTAGTGGGTGCTGGAGTGGAGGAGGCATGGGAAAGTAGGCTGAGTAGGATTGAAGTGCGAGTGGAAATTGGATGTTGGTGGGGACTTGCTGCATATTGGTGGCATGGTTGTTGCTCACCATGTGATGAAGGGTGGTAACTTATTGTAGGAGGGTCTGGAGAGCCATGTCTTGTTGGGTGTGTTGGCTCTGTAAGGAAGAGAATGCTTCCGTAAGAGAAGTGAGGCTATTAGCATCATCTTCAATGGCGCTATGATAGCCGGCATCCTGCATTGTGGTGCGGTCGCGGTCGTACTCGGCATTTTTTTCAATCCAAAAGCATTTGAATTGATGTCATTGGACCAGAGTTGAGTTTGGATACAGCCTTGCGTATTCACGTAGCTCATCCTTAAATTGACATGTATCTTTGATGCATGACAGCATGGCTTCAATGAGGAAGTAAGTGTGAAATGGACAACCAGCCTTAGTTGCAAAGACTTGCTGGGTTTTGATGTTGAAGAGGAAGGTCTCAATTGGAACAGATGGGTTCCACTCCTTATAAAAGTTAAGGGTGAGATTTTTGATGTTGGCCAGAGTTACGGTGCCATATAGATTGTAGAGGTTGTTGAAAATATCATGGATGGATCTGTTGCCAAAACCATGCTGGCGGATGCCAAGGGCAGGCTTGTATTTGTCAGGAACAGCTTGGTCAAGTGCTTCTTTGATGATGGCTGGACAACCTCATGATTGGACCATACCATGAGGTCTGCCACATGTCTGGCTTTGATGATGGCATGGTCGTTGTCATTGAGGAAGTGGAGGCTCCCAGCATTATCAACAATGTTGTAGTTTGGGGTGACTCCAGGGTTGGGGGGAGCCATGTAGGGGTTCGGATCACACATGGCATACTCGCTGCGGTTCATGAAGATGCCGGCTTAGCCCATGTTGGGGGCTGCTGGGTTTGCAATGACCATGGCCTTCAAGATGCATTGATTCTCAAGGGCACGGATGGAATGGACATTGGGACATCCAATAAGGTGGGAGGGGGTGCCAAAGTTGGCGGTGATGTCGGGCCATGTGGATGCATTGGTCAGTGAAAATGGGGGTACATCAATGGGGGAAATGCACCCGGGAGGTGGCAATGCTGTATTGATGTGAGGAGTGAACTGGAAAGGATTTACTAACCACTGATAGAAGCCATGGAGACCATGGAACTAAGCTAGCAAATGT
>JALLPD010001463.1:0-12013 GCA_036940065.1 Cyclotella cf. meneghiniana | reverse complement strand
TTATTCTTGCACTTTCTGAACACACTAGAGTGCTATTGGACTATTCACTATTGACAGTTATTAAAATTCGCAACTAAATCGTGATTTTATAGTCAATAGTCAAAATAATCGCAGAAAACACTATTCACTATTGGCCTATTGGCTGAACTAAATCACAGCCTTAGGGCACTGCCAAACTCTTCTTCTGCCACACCATGGCATCACCAAAGCCCACATCTTCAGTGACACCCAACCAGACTGTTACCTATGCAGCTCCATTACTACTGACCACTCCTTCAGCGGCATCACCAAAAGTCCCACTACACCAGTGGCAAAGCCTACTTCACAAGTGGCCCTGCTTCTTCTGTAGCACATATGCTGCCCCAGGAACCCAAGAGACCACTACATCAGTGGCAAAGCTCATTTCACCTTTCATCCCACAACTTCAGTGACCGCTCCCAAAGCATGTCTCCTCATCATTTGTCTTTGTGCACCAAGCATTGGGCCACCTCCAAGGGTGTACTACATCCGCAGGAACCATCTCGTGGGGGCTGCCACCATCGGCACTGCCACTAATCAACACCTCTAAGGGTGCTGCCACAACACAATCCCTCACACCAGGTAGCTCCTTGATATGACTGCAAGGGTATGCAGCTAGGTACAGGCACAGGCCCCTCATGCACCTGGCCTTCACCCATGCATACGGCTGTAACCACCCATTTATATGCCTTTGGTCCAGCCGTATCGGCTACCACATAGTGTAGCTAGGTACAGGCACAGGCCTCTCATGCACCTGGCCTTCACTGACAAGTATGACTGTGGCCACCCATTTATATGGCCTTTAGTCCAGCCATATTGGCTATCACATGGCCTTCTAGTGTAGTTCAAGCACAATGCTCATAAATCTAGTAGGTATAGGTTATCATCATTGGCGCTCTTCTTCATACACATGAAGGAGACTTAAAGACCATATGTAGCTTGTCACACAGTTATGGTATTTTTTGGCAAGATCAAATCTTTTGGAGGTTGAATCTTGATGAAAATAATCTTTTAAAGGTTAATGATTTTTTAAAATGGAAGTCCATGATGTATGGGTTTTTATCCATTCTGGGCATATATTGAGAAAACATCCTTGAGAGCATCCCCAACTCATATCACCAAAAATTCACCCACAAGCAACCCAACAGTCACCCACAAGTCACC
This sequence comes from Cyclotella cf. meneghiniana, assembly GCA_036940065.1. Taxonomy (NCBI): domain Eukaryota; phylum Bacillariophyta; class Thalassiosirophyceae; order Thalassiosirales; family Thalassiosiraceae; genus Cyclotella; species Cyclotella cf. meneghiniana. The sequence goes on along the minus strand of JALLPD010001463.1, from coordinate 10,831 downwards.
CACAAGTCACCCACAAGTCACCCACAAGTCACCCACAAGTAACCCACCAGACCCCTTTCATTAACTTTCTTGCCTTGCCCTGTATGTTTGCTGAGGGATATTTATAGTTTGCTACACTATCTGTATTCTGTATTCTTGGCTTCAATAAAAGTCATACAATACTGAACTAATAGAAAATAATGTTTTTCTTGTAACAGTTAAGTAATATTTCATTGTATTCGATTCCGTTTATGCTTGAGGAACACAGAGAACTCATTTCCTGTAAATTTTTAACGATAACAAACTTTGCACCACAATTTGGTGATACCCTTTGAAATCAATGGTGATATTAACTATCAATAGTTTGTTATATAAATAAACTCAATGAAGGCAGTTTATTCAATGCATTGAACCTGTCATATAAGATGCAAGATCAATCAAAATGCTCTTACAGCAGTCTTTGTATCAAATTCATTTTTGAAGTTTGAATGACAGCATGTCCAATGTAGTGCAATATCCAGACCATTCATGGGCATTTCTTAACCATATGATTGAAGGGAACAGCTTTCCGACCTTTCATCAAGCTTTTCATAGTACTGTGCTGCTTAATGATTATGTGTTGCACATGCAAACCAAGAATTCAAATGCAAGAGAGAAGTACGCAGGAAATTTTAATCAAGTCATCATTTTTTCATCCCTTCATCGAATCATCCACCTTAATTTTTATCTTTAAAAATACTTATATATGTATTGTGTAGTTGCTGCAAAATGAAGCCCCAATAATGAACATTTTTGCACAAAGAATTGACAAAATGGTTTATTTTTCATTTTACAGAAGAAACCATGCAACATGTGCTGTGTAATCAGGAGACAAGCTCTTTTGGTGTAATTATTTGTTAAAGCCCCAATAATATTTGTATTCACATTTGGATGTGTCCATTTCAACACATGTAGGTTTGATTTGTAGATTTTGGTATGCAAAAATCATGCCAAGATGGTTCTTGTACACATCCCTACTGCCATGAAATGCATCACATATCAATGTAACATTAGTTTGAAAAGAAATACTTATTTTTCTATCAAGTTCTTGCAGTACATAAACACACCTATCTCAAAATCAAGTACAGTTATTGTCGTTGAAGATTAACTCTATGTCACATGGTACCTATCCATAAGTACTACTTTTGTCTTTAGGTATGATGTATATTTTATTCTGCATACATCACATAGTTAGCAGGACAAAACATATGATCATTCATTCAGTTGTACATATAAATGGCAGCTTTATATACTTAATTTTTTCATTGATAGTAAGAAATAATAAACCTCTACTGTAAGAAGTTATGAACCTTGACAATATTGGCAATAAGAAGTTACAATCAATAATCAAAAGAAGTTACAATCCATTGTTGAAATAAGTCATGATCCATAATCATAATACGCTGTAATCAACAATCATGATAAGTCATGATTAATGATAATAATGAATTACAGTCCTTGAGCACACTAAGTTCTAATTGTTGATTGAAAGAAGTTACCATCTACAGTTTAAGAAGGTACTATGCTCAGTTGTAACAAATCTTGGTTATAGTTTGTAAGAAGTTTTGATGACCAATTGTCAGAAGTAATGACAATGGTTATAAATTAGTCAATATTCCTATGTGTGTACTCATGTATTAAGTTTAATCTTCTATACCGAGAGTTAAAATTCATCAACACTATCTGGAAGCTATATAATTCAAATTGATATCATAACATATTTGACACTTTTATCAACAATTGACTGTTAATTCATCATCTTCATCAGATGAAATTTGACCACATTCACCCATCTGTCTCATGTATCATTGAATCCCTCATAGATAAAATCAATTGTCATTGACAATGACAAACTTTTTAATTGTTGTTTTATTCATGTGACAGCATAATTCACCTGTTAGTTGTTACTTGAAGTCTTCAGTAGATCAGACCCCACAGCCTCATCCCTTACTTTATCATCAGACAAAAACCAGGGGGCATCTCAGTCCTTGCACCCCATTTTTCTCAACAGCATCACTTATGGCTCTCTCTCAACTACATCTGTGTAGAGACCTTTACCTTTAATACAATGAACATTTTTTTGTCATCCTCAAAGAAACCATTATCATCAAGCTTCTTTTTAATCATGTATTTGTATGAATTGAATTTCACCTTATCTTATTGACAATCTTGATGAGCTTCCTCCCATGTTGATAACTTCGCCCTTTCTAAGATCAATGCCACCATTCCTTCCTCCGCCATCAGATAGGTCATGCTAGTGATATGTGATTGTTAGGTGGTTTGAAATGAATGAGCTTTTTGTCTTCTTCATGACCAAACACCCACATCCTCAGTTCATGCACAAGTCTTGTTGAGCTATCCATTTCTTGTAATAGAAGTACTATTGAATACCAAATTCATATATGTAGTTGTGCCATTCCAAACAATGACATATTTGAATTGTTCTGCATCCTTGCAATGTCTTCAATTCCTTCTGATTTCAAAGACATAACTGCCCTTTTCTTGTTATAGTGACATCACTTGAATATTATTTTTACACATGTAGTTCTAGCACTTCATGCCAATTAGCTTCTAGTCCTGTTAATCTTCAAGTAATGAGTCAGCCACACAATAAATGCCCTCATTGGATTCATCTTTAGTCATTTGACTTTTAATTTTCAATCCAGTGGCCATTATTGAATTAATGTTCTTAGCACCAACAAGCAATGCCAAAACAACTGGAGACCATTACAAACAATATTCAAGTTCCCTTACAATAGAGATATGACATCTGGCAAACCATGTTCTTTAGCTGGCTGTGACTGTATCAATGTCTCCAATCATCACTTTGTCATGTTTCCTTTTTGTCTTGGTCTTCAAACATTTGATGATTCTTCTTTTCTCGGAAAGGACACTTTTAATCCACCATGCAATGCAGTGGACACAAATATCAAGGAGCATTCAAGATGTGGCTTTCAATGGTGATAATGCTTCAAAAATACTTTGGAAGAAATAATGCCATGACAAAACAATTATAGACAGGGGGAAGAGTAGGTTCCTGCCAAAGTTAGTGACATACAGAAGTATGAAACAGAGAGCAAATTTGTTGCGTGTGCAGACCATCAACATGCTACTACTTACACATCTGAAGTTTTAATGGAATTCTTTATTCCATTCCAGTTGGGATCACCGGAATGAATTATTCATGTATCTCTATGTGACTTGGTTCTCCAAATTGTATTTTCAAACAATAGAAAAAGCAGCAAAGCAGGTTTTATGTTGATGCTGTCAAAGGGGAATCAGGAAATTTGTTAGTGAAATTATAACAAGCAGTGAATATGATGAATGAACGCATGTGGGTTTTATATTCTGATTGCTATGATCCAGTTCATTATTACTTATCTTCCACATGGAACATATCTAGAGCTAATGCATTACTAGTAATATTCTTACCTATCATGATTGAATCCCCTTAGATATCATCATTACAGAATGACAAAAGTTTTGATTAAGTTGCAATAAAATATTGTGAACAGAATTACACCCAAACAAGAAAGACAAACAAGAAATGAACAGTTAAACCATCAGAGCCATCATCAAGAGTGCCCTCTACCTGTTCTGGGTAACAAAGGGAGTGGCAATAAAATGCTTATTTCTAGGCAATAAGAGCATTAATCTTGTGGAGGGGAGATACCAAAGGCTGTTCAATCAATAGAAATAACTCAACTTCAAAGAGGAATCCAAAAACAAACAATAGAACTTCAAACAAGTGAGCAAAAATGATATTGATTCTGATAGTCTATGTAATTAAGAAGGGGAATGGGATTGATTATAGTATGTAATCCATCTTCCTCAGGAAGTTTATGAATGGGACATGATCTTGTTCCTAGTGACATGAGTTGTGTATGGTGATGAGAACTAGTTTTAGTATCTTTATTGCCACTAATTCAAGCATCTACAGGGTCTGCAATGAAAAATCATGAAAAATGAATGTCCATTTTGAGGTAAAACTCATCATAAAAAGCAAGTTTATCAATAATATAGGTAGTCTGTTGTGGGTACAATTACAAGTTATATACAAATACATATTACAACAAGTGCACTAGCATAAAATCTAATTGACAATTTATTGCTCAAGAGTACTACACATATGAAGTCAAGTAAACTTTGCAAAATTTAAAGTAATCTTACAATTATCTATGTCTAGTGTCAATGTAACCATGTGACAACTTCAGACACATTGTGCCCGTTGAATATTTGTTATTTGTTTTCATTTGTTATTGTCATTACAATATATATACATGTAAAACATGATATGCATTCTCAATATTGCAATGAGTTTGCAACATTACTTAGATGATTCATTCATCTGTTTGTCAACATAGATGAGCTCATGAATATCTGAACACAATTGCTTATTGATGTCAAGTGATGGAAATCCTTGTTACAATAACATCCCTGGAATTTGTTGCAGAAGGCCATTCGGTACATCAGTGCAAGTCCGGCTTGAGTTGGTCAATTTCAAGTAAAAGGCAAGCAAGGCACACTCAACTATATTAGGAGTTGACACAAAAGTTAATTAACCAGAGAATAAGCAATTTACAAGTATCCTGCAGAAAGTCTTCATACATATCTTCTGGAGGTTGCAGCACTGTCAAAAAAATCCTACAAAGCAATCAATTCATGTTCCCAAAGAAAGGTTATCAAACCAACATCACTTACTCTCCTGCTTCCTTGGATATCTGAAAGCATCTTGTCCATCAAGCAAAACACTGTTTTGCAAGCAGACAAGAGGATCATTATTATGATAGTGGCATAGTGGGGACAAACAGAGGAAGGCAGCACTGGCTCTGCCAAAAATAGTTTTGTCAAAAGCAGAAAAATCATGAGGGAGATGAATCACTCCAATGAGACAGCTCATGAAAATGATGTGGGTGAGAAAATTATCAAAAAACCTATTGAATGTTTTTCAAATGGATGCTCTGGTGTTGACACTTGACATAGATATGTCATCACCTGCCTCAGAGGATATGTGTCCACAATTACCAAAATGTTGTCATAAGGTGATAAACTGCTAGGAAGATGATTGTCCAGTTCAGTATAACTTCAAGTAACAGAGAAAACATCGCAAGGCTATTTTTTGAATTTTTTGTCTGACAGCTTGCCATCAAGCTGCATGCCCAAGTCAAAGTCATCAATGTTGTGACCTATATGACAGATTCCTAGAAGGATAGTTTTACCTTGCCGGATCTGTATGAAACCAGGAGAAGTTGTCCAAGCCTAGACAAAATCAAAAAGCTTATGCTGATACTTATTTCAAGGGAGAAGCTAAGTGTTATTCTACCCATTTTGTATTTTTCTTCTCTCAAATGATGCTTGGAAAGGTGGCCAAAGTTTTGATGACAAGAACAATACTGATACACATATCATCCTTAGAGACCAAAAACTTTTGCTTGGATACTTCTGCAATAAAAATTAAAAATGACAGGCATTCATCCTCAAACCTAACCCTAAACCCTTCATAGTAAAATTCTTGCACCCTTTCATAATCCAGAGCGAACACTTCCAACCTTTACACATCCACACCAACAATGTCAGGAGGTACTGCAAGAAGGAATAATGTTAACATCTGCTCTCAACTTTGCAATACTTTTGCACTGAATTGAATTGTACACAACAAAGGTGTTTGGTAAATTGCATCATTTTTATTGCTTTTTCATTACTATCAAAATGACAGGCCAAGGATGTGTATTTACTACCCCCATGTATAGCTAAAAAAATCAGGCATGGTTGTACCATGACTCTCCTCGAGACTATCATGTATCCAAATCAAAGTTTATGTATACAAGTATTACCAAGACTATGGTGCACAAGATATAGTCATCCAATTTCCTCATTAAGGGGTCTTTGTTCCTTGACTTCTTGAAAATTTGGCATAGAAACTGATCTAAAATGATTTTTGGAGTGCTTTCTTTTTATTCAAGAAATCTCCACCATACCAAGTTGCAACTTCAACTTTACTTAAATACTCCTACTTTTCAGGCTTGTTTACTGACTGCAATCTATTCATGACCCCCAAGAAATTTCTGAAATTAATTTTACTTGGAAGATATGAAGTATGCTATTGTTCCTCAATGATACAATACATTCTCAAGTAAAAAGGTAAGGAGGTTGAGGGATGATACATTATCTCAACAAGAAGTCATCAAGATTCGGAAAAATGAAAGATTTCTTCTTTATTAGTAATAAATTAGGTTTACTAGAAAATAAACAATCATGTAAAAAACAATACCAAGTCAGTAATCCTATGTATGTATGTTTGTACAATATCTCCACAAAAAACACTCAGTAATGTACCCAAAAAAATGGTTCATATTTCATTGTGATACATAGTACTGGTAACACATTATCCAAGCAATAAAACAAATTATTAATAAAAGCAATCACAGGTTGAAAGCAAAAGAACAATAGATATGCTCATAATATTTTTGCAAGTAAATTAGCAACATGAAACCAATCTTGATGAAAACATAAAGCTTATAGATTTGACAAAGGACTAGAAATCTGAGCTAGCCATAATCAAATATTACTTTCTAAACAATGCACTCTCAAATTTTCCAGGTACCCACCTACACATTGAGGGCAAAACACTACTTACAAGAAAACAAATTCTTATCTAATCTCACAATAGAATGACAAGACAAACAATTGCTTAATTTTATCTTGCTTTATTTCACCCAGAATTAATGTTGTATGGAGAAAGTCAACAAAACATTTACTCATACAAATGGGAAGACCTTGTAGTTTTATTTCAAACCTGCAATAAATCAAACACATTGCCATCAATAGATTTCAATTAGATTGCATGACCTCTATGAATCACAGCTTAACTTCTTGCAGGAATGAAGCCATAGTTTGTGACTACCATGCTGCAATGTAACACATTTTTTCTGAACAAGAACAACATGAAAACAAACAGAGGTATAAACACAGCATAAAAAGAAAGACAAAGTAAATAATCAGATCAGGATTAGTTTTAATGACAAAAACCAGAGTGAAATTATGCAAAAAAGAATCATTCACAAGTGAATTCCTAACCAATTTGGGTACTTTAATGAATAAAATACCCACTGATGAAGATTTTAATGAATTGAATATTCATTATGAGACAAGAAATCAGCAGCCCAAAACATCATAAGAAAAAATGTCCTGAAATAAATGACCAACATGAACATGGTGTCCATTCAAAACGTCATTGAAACATGAAGATGATGACAGACCAACAAGCAAAATTCATTAATTTCTCACTGAATAGATTGTTGATAACATTTCTGAAACCAAATTAATGAAATTTCAATGGTCAAGGCATAGATGTTTGCCTATCTCAATGAACAGCTTAAAGAGGTGAAACAAAATTATGACAACCTACTTGGGTAATTATTATTGGCAATTTTGTACAACACTCATCTATGGGGGTAGTCATCTTTACCACACTTGGCAATACAACTGTTACAACAAGAATATCAGTGAATACCTGAACAGAAAACATTCAAACTAAATAGTACATTGTGTCAAGATGAGTAATTAATTTGAAACTGCTGGCCCAATGATCCAGAATATATGGAAAACCATAGAGAGATGAACTTCAGATTTTTTAATGCCATCAAATTTCAAACTACACCAAACATTGTAACAATCTGATGTCAACAATGTGAATGATCTTTTATTTGGTACTCTTCTTGCTACAAATGATAATGAACATTAAGAATTCAATGCATTCATTGCTAACCTTTGGAGGCAGTTTGGTGTAAAAAGAAATAAAATACAATAAATGTAGTAGCACACCACACACTGATGAACAAATATTGCATGCAGAAATAAACAGACATGTTTCTATGAGTACTTTGTCCAAAATTACCCTGCATATCTCACTGATAACATAAATCTCAATTCAAATCTTGCCAATGGTTTCCTTTGCTTAAAAATATTCATGATAAATAAATCATAATGACACAAATTGGAGACATTTTTGACTTGCACACACCCCTAAATGTCATAAGTGTTTACATTTTTTTCTCATTCCCCAGTGATGATGATATCACATTTGAATTCAAAACCATACAAAAGAATGACTGGAAATATGGATCCATTATAAATGATGGGAAAATCATCATTTATATTGAAAACAAATCTGTAAAATATCACAATGAATCTTCATCTGCATGTGGGGTCTTTTCTATTTCAATGCAACAGTGGTTTCAATGGGCAACAACTCTTCAATTGGATGCATATTTGGTATAATTTTTCCAGAAGAAAAAGGTCACATCATTCATAAACTCATTGCATCTCGTTTTGAACACTCATATCAATTCCTTAGACTTTGTTACAAACAAATTTACTCTGTTCTCATGCGTAATAAGGCATAATTATCTCCAGTAAACAGAAACACACTTCAACAAATGTCAGAATCTAAAAAGGACACTATACAACTTACTTTTTGAGGGATATCCAGATGAGTCAGGCCACAACATTTCATATTGATATCCAACATTCACAGAAAAAGCTTCAGGTTTCTTAACAGAGTCATAACTCTCTCAGTATTTGTCCTCTTCCAGTGTCTTTCCAACTATATTTGCAGTAAACTTTATCTGTAGAGTTCCATCTTGGCATCATAAGTGTCTGGTTTTATAACTGAGGCAAATATCTGAGTATGTTCTTTTTGAATACATTCTTGTATGATGCCTTTAAACATCTAAACATATCTGCCTTTTGAAATACAATCTGTTAGTATTCAATGTTTACTAAAGTTGTGTTAAATTGTCATCTGTTCTATGATCTCTTAACTCTTACTACTTAATTATTATCATGCCTCTGATATACAGGATACTATACTTCTTTACCTCAATTAACCTCTGGATAGTTGGAAATGTTTGCATCATGTCATATGGACAGATCTCCCCCCAACTGACATGTTGTGACATGAGCCAAGGACACTCTCAAGACCTCTAGGCCAAGGAGGTCTATATATTGGTATGTCAGGGTACCAAAAATGTCAACGAGCATAAATCCCATTTGCTAAATGTTTACAAACCTGTAAAAGAGCCTCTTTAAAAGAGATCAAAATCTACAAAAATTTTGATCTTGTCGAAACATACCAGAACTATGTACAAACCTACACATGGTCTTTAGACTCTTAAACATCATCATACCAGGAATATGTAGACCCTACACAAACCTTCATAATGTCTTTAACACAAAACATACCAGTGTCTACAGCAAATATGCATGCTGATTTAGATTTTACATGATAAAAGTATGAGGACTGAAATTCTCCAGTCCTCAGTTTAAATCAGTTAAAGTAGCTCGTACTTTAAAGAATTTACACTCAATTGGAACATCATGTTATATCTATTACCTACTTAATTTTCCAGACGGAAGGCTTGGTCACTATTGTACGATAGCCCTAAAACATAGTGTTGAGTTACATTACATGCTCACCTAGTTGTAGTGAGTCTCACTTATGAGCCACCATGTAAAAATTTCCAGACATGTCACTGTGGCCAAGTCCCAGCTGACACGGGTAGGCTCCGCTCCATCTAGCAGAATTCAAAGACCACTCAATTATGTGAAAACACACATGTGGCACTAAAAAGCCACAAGTGGGGCAAACCTGCGCAAGTGGCACAGTTACATAGTGAGTAGCATAAATGCACACCAATAAATTAGATGAAAAGACCACAAAGCGATGTATAAGATAACTCATGTGGCATATTGCCCTAAGAATTTTTTCATGAGCAATAAGTGTAGTCCGAATAGTTTTCAACTAGCACTAATAGGTTAAAAATTTTAACCAAAATCTGTAATTACTTATTCAGTAACATTAGGGAGTAAATTACATAAATACCATATGTTTATGATACAAAAAGGTAGCCGCGATGGTCAAAATGACCCCGAATTCTTTTCTTGGGTCTGATGTGGCAAGAAAGATTAACTTGTGACCCCAAAGTGGCATTGACCACTTGAAATGACCACACAATCACACTTCAAGTTCCCGTCCTCATGCGTGACTGACATCCCAATAGATTTTTGCCTTCTATTTCTTCTCAGATTTTTTCCAAGGAATTTCTCCTCAGGCATAGGTTTGAGTTGGTCTCCATGCATGGTTGGTGGTAGTATCAAGTGGTTTGATCACACCCAATGAATTTTTTACATCATGCAATAGTATTATCCAAGGTCAACTTGAGGTCATGCAAGAATCCCATTGAGCATGCACAAACACACAACAACCACAAACATGGGAATATTATATGTCACAGCCCAATCGTGATACACAAGCACACAACAGCCCAAATACATGGGAGCATGATACAGACAACCCGTAACATGGGCACAAATGAAATGCAGCCTGTGCAAGCACAATTGCAACAAAAAGACCGCTCATGACAGGACTGAGACTTTTGCAGTCCAGCCTGCAAAGCTAGTCATTAGCCTAGGAGTAAACCTCCAATGAAGGGCATAGGATTGCAACACCTCGCTGATCCCTAACACATATAAAAATGATGTGGAGCAAAAATATATTGACTACAAAGTCATGGGGGCTCATCTAGGCTCAAGAAAATGACTAATGGTCAATTCCCTGATAAAGAAGATACTTTTTTAATGGGCCATCAGGTGAAATTCATGAAAATCTTGGATTTGCTCATGATAGCCGCACAAATTCATCCGGTTTTTACAAGAAAACACATGACCGCTCATATTACTCACAAATATCATGATGAAAACAGAGAATAAGACCTAAAAATATGCAAAGTACACCCTTTTCATACTCACAAGC
>JALLPD010001462.1:0-11984 GCA_036940065.1 Cyclotella cf. meneghiniana | reverse complement strand
ACTTTACATACACCTTTGTTCAAGACAAGGTGTGGAGGACCCTTAAAGCTTCCAGGTGGAATCTCATGGGGTATACTTCAAGAAGGTCAATAATTGGCCTATGTTATATCCTTATAAACAAAAGTTTAGTTGTAATGGCTAATGAACAGCTTATGAACAACTGACAATTGAATTGTTTTAAAAGTAAATAAACACAGGTAAGAGTTTACTTGAAGACTTTCTCTGTTCCAAAATAAAATATATAGCTGTAAAATTGACCGTAACCCTTATGCTAACCCTAAGACTAATCTTGTTATTTTTTTCTTAATTGTCCATGCTCTGTGCTGTGCATGTTGACCTTAAAACCTTAGCAACAAAACTGCATCAACAGGATGACCAAGGCAAAATATACCACAAATTTGAGGGAATATTGGGAATGAAAGATTCACAATAAAAGGAACACTTGGAAGGATAAATAACTACAAAGAAGAAAGTTGAGATTTGCTGCAATAGGGAGGGCCTTCATGGAGAAAGGTCATTATTTTGTAATGACAAATGGGTATCTGTCTAAGTTGTTATTTGATTTCAACCAATAATCCAACAGCAGACAATCACTAATTGGATGATTGAATTGCATAACACCCCTTTGGTCAGATGTTGATTACCAACAGTTTTTAGTGAAATGAAAGGCATCAGAACACCAAAGATTGTCACTTATTCGAATCAAAGGTTTAATCAAAAACATTAGAAGAGTTCACTGATGATGAAAGTATGCAGGAAGGAAAAGAATGGAGAGGACAAGAGGGGAGTTGAAAGAGGTGATGAAGTCATGACAAAGACAGCTGGGGAAGACAGTAGACAATGTGAGGTTTTGTCAAGGGATGTATCAACAAAATACAAATATCAATAAAGACAGGTAATTCTCTGTTTTGTCCTTTTTCCCTTTTTGGAAGGAGTTAGTGCAGTTGTGCAAAAAATTGTAAATAAAGATGAGCTATTATTCCCACGTTAAACATAATTTTAAATCATAGTTTCAAGAAGAGTACAAATCCAGAACAAAGTCAAGACAATACACTTACACAGTGCTTTGCTCCATCGCTTAGCAAACACCACCACCACCTGGGCCTGAGCACACCTGCCAACCCCTTGCATCAAAGACTTTGGTCCAACAACTTCCACATATCAGCATGAAGAGAGCAGCTTTCAGAGATAATCTGTTGCCACAGAACAACATTGGGACTTGCCAGGGGGTTTATAGTCAGACAGCTGCGTGCAATAGCACAGGGAGCAGGCTGGCCACCTATGGGGAGGAAGAATCAAGCTCACAAAAGGCAATACCCCTGTGACTCCCCCTCTGCCTTTGCACCGTGCCATCTTGGTCAGCGTGCCTCTCTGCAGGAACAGAGCTTCTGTCTGAACCCCATCTGCTGCAAATGGGTCATCAATGGTGCCAGAATGCTCGTGGAAGTAATTCAACCGGAAAAAAGTTGGAGCCAAGGGGGTTTCAGAGGAAGAGGATGCTGACTTTGTGAATGACCCACATCCATATGATTAAGACTTAAAAGACAAAAATGATACTAGCACACTTAGATACATCAACCAGAAATAATCATGTCACAGTGCCTACCTTTGACTGAAACAAAACCAAGTGCAACATTGCTGTCAACAGCACTAGAGACAACAGTATTCACTGGAGCCCTCATCAGTCAGTTGTAATTAAACTTTTACCCATTGTCTGATTGCAATACATTCATTGCCGTGATACTTCAATTACATAAAACTTCTTTGTTCAGCTGTTAGTTATCACCAACAGCTTTCCGTACAATGAAAGGCATGAAATATATCAAAGGAACATATGCATCTGATCAGAACCAGAGGTAGAAGCAAACACAATTGATAGAATACGGACCCAAATATGCCAATTCTTGGGAGAGTTACTGAAGTTGTACAGTCCCAAAGGTTAAAAAGATGAGCTATTCTTGATTAGCAAGCATGAGTCCATTGTCATTGAGTTCACTGATGATTCCAATAATGAGAACATCAATATCTACCACTGCAGACTGTACCAAAAACAATGTAAAACAAATATGGGGTGTAGGATGGTGCACTGATATTCACAACAACAACAAAACATACTTGATTCCAACCTAACCCTAACCGATCATAATTCTCTTCATAACCTGCAACTTTTACATTCATTGGTACATATTCACACACTGGCAGATTGATAGTCATGGGAGGAAGGATGTAATAATGCAGCTTCATTGCAGATGACAATTGGAGTCAAAGTCACTAATGCATACAACTACAATGTTAAGGATGAATGCAAAGTGAAACGTCAGGGTTGGCACTTCAGGAAATAAGTATGAAATCAAGCACTCATCCAAAAATCAATGAAACACCACAATCATCAAGTCCACTGTACTTGCATTCTTTAGTTCTCACTCTTAGACTGGATGTCATCTTCTGCTGAATCAAACCAAAACATTGCATCATGATCTGAGGCTAAATCCTGACTTGGTTGTTGACACAAATTTGTCACTGCAAGACTCTACAGCTTTGTTGAACTCTGTCAACATTGCCATCCAAACACTCATGACACGAATGGTCTCAGCTGTTGGCTTTTCATCATACCAACTAAATTTTTGTAACCATCCTGAATTATTGCATTGCTATACTGAGCAATGTCTCCCTCATCAAAATTTTGTCACTTTAGCCACTACTGTCATTGTGGCCACCCCCACATAATGTCTCGATTGTCAAAGGCCAAAATACACCAGTGGGTAAAGTACTGTTGCAAGCGCCAAGTACCCAAAGTCAATGAGTGAAGCCTCAGAAAAGAGGCAGAATGGGGTGATAAGAAACATCAAAACTATTGAGATCCTTAGTAGGGTCATCTTTTATCTTCTTAGCATAAAGGGCAACAGTATTAAGGATAAGAGTTAGGAAATCAAGGAAGAGACAAGCATGAGAAAGTTGTAAAGAATTGTTGAAGGTGCGTATAGTTTTGAAGACAAAAACAACACTAACCTGCAATAGACCTTAATCTTGAATGCCACACACTCATACATCTTGTGCTAGGAAAAAAATCCTACGGCCCGTGGAACATCATTGTCAGTATAAAAGTTTCAGAGCAAAAACCAAAGTGTAGAATTATGTAGAATGATGATATCACCCTCCCTTCCAAAGTAGGCAAATACATAAGATTGACTGCCAAATTGAGATAGGTTGTTGATTACCATGTTCCATGAGTCCACAAATAGTATATCAGTGAAACACAGAAAATGCACTCACCTCAACTCTTGTTTTGAACAATAAAATTCTCCCTGCCAACATGTTATGTCTGTACCACAATCCCAAGATATTGGAGCTGTGTCCCATGCACAAATCTGCCAGTCTGAATGATAAGCTGCACATGGAGCTAGCGCAGACACATAAATTGTTCACTTCCCCTTGATCACACAAATTTTTTGTAGATTAAACCCACAGGCAAGTATTTTGCCTTTTTGCAGTCGTTGATGCATTTTTGGGAGTTGGATGAGATTGTGTGTGTCTATTCACAGGTGGATGTGGTTTGTTGGGGCAGCAAGGCAATGTTGTCATCATTGTTTGTATTGTACTTGTGCATGGGACCTCTAGCAAGGTTGATGCCATCCATGTTGGATGCAGTGTGCTCCTCTCCCTGCTGCATTTGCTCACTGCGATCTTTGGTGATGGCGTGACTGTCACTGCTATTGCCGCTGATGACCACAAAGTCTGCAAAACTTAAAGCCACTGCTGTGGTGGGCATGCTGGCAGGCATGACACTGGAAGTGTTGAACTTGAAAATGGAAAGTCTGGTGCCCAAAATGGCAGAGGCAACGGCCATGGCAGCAGGGGGCCTTCCAAAATTGACACGGGTGGCAGCAGCATTTGAAGTGGGATATGCTTGAATGTTGGTGTTGGCTGCCTTGGTCTACATGCTCCCCTGCTTTTGTGAATAATATTTGATCTTTTTGCTTTCATTTCCGCCCCCTCTCCCTCTGTTGTTGTCATCATGGTTGATCCAAGAGTGGTCATGGATCCAGTGCCCAAGCAATGGGGATGGAGTAGTTGAACAAGTCAAACAGTGCTCCAGGGTCTGTTGCCTTGCCATGCTACAGGATTTTTGCCATCCGCAAGTCCGTTTGGTGCACAAAAATCTGACATTGGAGAGAACAGTGCTGCTAAGCTGGTCATTGTTGACTTATTCTTGAAGGGAGCACTTCTGTCATCCACATCTTCTGTGGCATATGTATTGAGAAGGAGGCTTCCACACCCAGCCTGGCATCACTGAATGCTCTGCCACCAAACCCAATAGCCAGCCGCCACCAAAACCAACACCAAGGAACCAGCCACCACCCAACCTGACACAATCAACCAGCACATCCAAACCCAAAAGCAACCAAACTGGAAGCCACTAAACTGGAAGTTTCCCAACTGCAAGCCGCCCAACCATAAGGCACAGATCCAGACACCATGGAATGCATTGCCACTGAACCCATCACTCACTGAACCAGCCGCCACCAAAACCAACACCCCCAAACCAACATTTCCATGCCCAACAGATGCCAAACCAGAAGCCACCAAAACCAGCACTAATCAAACCAGCTGCCTCCAACACCTCCAAACACAGTACTGCCTAATTTCCATGGAGTTAAACTCAGAGCCTCTTTTGTAGGTTGTGATCAGCTATAGCAAAAGAGATTTCCAATATGAGGTGCAAGTGATGGATGAGTAGAAGCACCCATTTTTTATGTAGCAAATATACCAGGATTTTTCATAACAAATATTAATTCTGTTCATAAGTATGTTCATACCAAGTTAGTTTAACCACCAATTTGTCTATATAGTTGATCGGTGATAAGGATGGTCATGAGGTACTTGTTCATAAGGATTTTATAAGGGGACTCAAAAAATCAAAAAAATACTTTTGACAATCAGAGGTATTTTCATAAAAATATTCGTAAAAACTGTGTTATGAAATTTTTATGAATACAATGTTAGCAGTGTTTTGTAACTCATACCCCAACACTGTACCTCATACATACTGGTACGTAACGCATGCAGTGTGGCACTTGGAGAAAAAGTGCTTGTATGTAGCCCATGTGCTTGCATGCATGTCATATTTTACAAGAGCTTTCCCCCTTACTGCCAAATCATGTGCATTATGCACAAGTATGTATGGGGTGCAATTTTGGGGTACAAGGTACAAAAGGGTACTATATTACATATACTCCCCCACTTTGGTTATTCACTACAGCCATCACTCTACCAAGTAAGTTGGTCCAATAAGGTTCTATGCCCTTTGACCTCAATCAGATTGAACACTCATCAGAACTTTCTTAATCGACTTGCTCATTCTTTCTGCTGATCCCTCATCATGAGGTGTGTGCCATCCAGTTACTTAAAAATGTTAGGGGGCAATTACTTGAGAATTTTGTGGATCATTTAACTAAAATCTTTTTCATTGTCAGTATGAAAGAAAATTGGACAGCCAGTTAGATCAAAGAAATGATCAAGCTCATGAGTGACATATTTTGCTTTCTTGTGAGGCCAAGATATGATAGAGGTGTAACCAGGGCTAGTGCTATGATCCTTTACTGTCATAATCCAATGTTGGAACACTTTGAAAACATTCTTTTTCTTCTTCTGTCTCATATCAATCCAGTCAACCTAAAATTGATCAAGATATTACTTTGATACAATTTGTTTTTGCTCCTTTGATGGCTGGGATAACATATTTTTCTGATCGCTCTGAAGAGAGGCCCTAATGAATATTCACACCTTTGCTTGACTGTTAGTGTAGTATTTTTAGTGACATCTGTGTATGTTCTCTCATCTCCAAAATGACCCAGCTTAATGCTGTGGGACTCATAGATGACATAAAACACTTCCAACATGGGAATACCTGAGCAACAGGCAGAAGAATCCTGATCACTTTCATTCATCACCAACCTCCTCACTTTGTTACAATTCTATAGCTGGCCCTCTTCTATTGCATAGTTTCAATAGTAAAAATCCTTCTCTGTCTTCTTTTCATTCACTTGTGTTTGTCTTTCTGTGCTCTTGCTGCATTCTTGCATTCTATTTACTAAGACTTTCAATACCTTTCCAATTTGGATGAACATTCAAAACTTTCACCATTTTTCATTTGTTAGACCTTTTGAATCCAGCTTTGAAACTTTGCTTTCATCAATTACTTTTCCATTTTTGTTGATTCCAAATGCATTCAGGGTGAAAGGAGAGTGATGCTGTTCAGCAATATCTCTCACTATCATTTATTATCAATGTCATCTTTAATTTAAATGAAGACTTGAGATCTTCATAGTTCAAAAATTCCCTATGCTTTTGAAGAAGGATTCTAGTTACTACTTTAGGACTAGTTCCAATCTTGATTAAACAAGTAAAATCTACTGTAAAAATTGGTACAATTGTGACACCATTGTCATGGAGACACTTTACAAAATCTCACCTATGTTCTGGACATTTTGTTTTCGGGCCCTTAACTCCCTGTTTTCCACATAAATTCAATAGGAATGATTCCCCATTGCAAGACCAATCTGCCTATATGCTGGGTTCACAGTAAATTCTTTTGTTTTAAATGTTATGGCTGACTGTTGCTTGACTCCACATCGCATAGAATTTTTTGATGTTCTTACATATATTTTATGGTAATTTTTTGGCATAAAATTGTTGTTTCCCTTGCTACCACCACCGGAATGGCTTGTTCCAATTGTTAGGATTATCACCACCAACAACGGACATGCATGTGATGTCCACCACTTTGGTTGCGGGAATGTGCTGCTTTTGTCAAGGCTGACATGTGGGTGTGGTGTATTGTTGTGTGTAAGGAGAATGGCAGCACTGGACCAACTCACATCTTATTTTTTTCCATGATATCAGTGATGGATGTAGGGTGGGTTTCTCCCCAAGGGAGCATGCAGCCAGTGCACATGGCAGTATGTTAGATGAAGTGTTGGTGAGGGTGTTTGAGGTATTCACACCTGAACACCCCAATCCCCATTGTTGTGCACTCTGTCACAGGAACTGTGGATGCGCACTTGCTGAAATCATTGATGAGGAAGACTGAACAATTATACAGTGTTTAATGAACTATGATTGTCTGATAAAACTAAAAATAAAATGACAATTACAATATCTAAATGCTTAAACTACCCATTCAAATCCCTATTTCTTCCAAGCATTCTTGCACTTTTCTTTGTCTAGCATCCAATACACTTCAACCACCCAAGTTGCAATCAATTCACAAGATGGCATCTTGATAATCTCACCATTTTCCACTTCCACTGTTTTGAACTCTGTGTCCAACCAATCATCCCATTGATCTGCCAGTGCCATCTTGATTGGCCTGTTGACTCCCACATCAATTGTTTGGCACAAATATGTGCACCCACTGGGGATGCATTGGACCTCTATGCCAATCTCTGTATTTTTTGACAAGCAGTCCCATCATATGGATGTGATAAGAGTCCAAGATGAGAAGAGGTGTCACATCCCAAGGGAGAGTTGCTTTCCAAGGAACAAGACACTTTTCAATCCAATCCAACATCATGCCTTTGTCCATTGATGCATTCATTTGCATGGCATAGATTCCCATTTTTGGGAATGTTGTGAGCTCCTTTATTACAATGTGGCCATTATCTGTACCTTTGAAAATGAGGAGCGGAGACATCAGATTGCCACTCATTGTGACAGTGCTGGCAAGTGTTGCCCTCTTTGTGTCCAATGCGGATGGACAGATGTGGTTTGTGCATAACCCTTTCTCAGACCATGTGCAGTTCAAGTGAAATGTGAATGGAATGGGAGTCTGGTCCATGTTCAACACATGGTCTGAACTCATATTTCTGACTTTCCATATCATGAATTCAATGAATGCAAGATAGGCATTCTCTGTGTCATCAAGACTTTTTTGTGCAATATGAGTGGTAACACAATGGGTCAAACTGAGTTGGTGGAGAAAAAGGGGAACAATCTGGTTATTGACCTCCCTTGATTTCTCCCAAAGGCCAGGCATTATTCAGTGAATTTCCACCATCTTTGTGATCACCTGAATTCCTTGCTCGTGTCATTTAAATATATCTGCAATAATTCATTCTCTTTAGGGACAACAATACTTGCCTTGCTTTGGTGTAGAGAGCAGGTCCGTGAATTTTTTTGTGACAACTCACTGGCTCAACACAAGCAATGGATGTCTCAGTGGAGACGGATGTTTCCCTGGAGTCAGATGTTTCCCTTGGGGTTGATTGTGTCTCTCTTTCCAACATCTTCTTCCATTTGTAGAAGATTCTACGGTGGATGTTAGCACACTTGCAGGCAGCACAAATATTACTTCAAGCTGCAATCAGTGTGCAACCAACACAAATGGTCACCCGATTTTATTTGATAGTGTAGGATCTGTGAGCGAAGTCATACTTTTCGTTTATTGTCTTTGCTAACATTTCTAAAGTCGAAAAAACATATGAAGGAAAAATGATTGCTTTTTTATGGTTAACATTAATCCATTGAACATTCACAGTCAATGATACTTTTTGGCATATCTATGTTGATCTTAAAACAAAGGGTCAAAGAAAGAACAAACAGAAAAAGAAATGGGTTTCCATTTCTTGTACTGTCCATTAGACTGCATTGGAAAGTGCTGTAGAAATTGACTATGAAAACAATGAGGAGACAGAAAAAGGAGGACATTGCTTTGGGATGATGTCGGGGCACTTTATGCCATGGATGGCACGACATAAAGTTGGGTGGTAAGTGGGCAGGAGGATACAATGCTTTCTACCACCAAAATAATTTAGCGCAAACAAGGCAGGGCATAACAGAAATAATACAAATACAGTAACTATCCATCATTAATTTATTTATGTTTTCATTTCACATGCTTTATTCTACCAAAAACACAGTGCAATGGAGACATTTTCTAGAATCTCAGGACATTTCATGTCTCCATCTCACCATAATTTATAGTACCATTGTAATAAAGTGTCCAAACAACCCATATTTGTTGACAAATTTGACAAAAATTTGTTGGCAAATTTTATTTACAAACCCTTCAACAAATTCGGCTTTTGTGTGTCCCTGTGCAACAGCCCAAATTTGTTGATATTGTGATTCAACATTGTTCTCTACTTCAATTTGACCCAAAAAAATAAAATGAAAATTTCTACTGATATGTTGTAAGCGCACCCATAAAAGAACACCAATACTATCTCATACTTTGTAGAGATCATCATGTCACATCGACATGAAGATGTATTGGACGATGCTTGGACTGGAAATGAAAATGATAATGTGATTGATGATGATGATGATCATATAGAGTATGGCATTAGGAGATCACAAATGACCACATCATATCATTACCGTGTATAGTTCTCTATCTCCTGCACAAATTAAGGAAAACAATGTTTACTACTTGACTGCAAAATATGCACTGGAAGAATCAACAGACATATCCCAGGTTCTTCTGTGTCATTAAATTCAGTCAATGCATTAAGACCTTTCCAAATGTACCAGTCACAAGGTGACCTGAGCCGGTTGTTAGAAAAAAATAGATGATTTTTTATTTGAAGGTAATTTGATGCGATCAAAAGAATTTTATTATGATATTATTTTTACTGTATGAATGAGGATGGAAGGGCAATGCTAATCCCTTTCATCCAAAATAAACTTTGTGTAGATTCTACATGGTGTTGGTATGATTATACCCTTATCTAGGGTGTTCTCTTTGTTGGGGCAATGGAGGTCTATGCTGAGGAGTCCATGCCTCTGGAATCAGGGGCAATGGAGACCTTTTCATGTGGGGTCCTTGTCATTTGGATTTTACCTTTTACCTGTTTGGTGAAAGATACTTATAATTTTTAGTACCTAGGGGTACTAAATAGGCTGATGGTGGCTTATGTCAAATGAGGATGATCAAGTGGGCATTCGGGACCCTTGAGCACTTTCTGATCCATGTGTGAGGATCGATTCATGCCATCAAGGAGATTGCACTGGACCTCAAGTTTCAAGAGGCAATGAAAGCAGTCGTGTCTGTGACCTTGGAAGTTGGCCTTGCCAAGATGACCTACCCGTTTAAATGTAGTACTGTTGCACCCCCTTTTGTAACAAAAAAATATGATTCTCATCAATTTTCTTAGACCATCTATAACTTTTTTCACAGACTTTGCAGTGGGGTTTGAGCTAAATATTACAACTTTGTCTTTTCACAAGCTTTTGATTGGTATACGGGTCAAGGGATCTCCGGCCACTGCAAGCCACTCAAAATCTTGCTTGAACATGGATCTTCTCAAAAAAATAGACACTCCCATCATGTGGACATGTTACACAGTCCATATCTTCCCCGTCTTCCAAAATAACTGCAACAACATAGTTTTGCCTCACTCCTTACGTGACTAGGAGTGAGGAAGAGCTTAAGGCTCTCATGACGATGGCCACCAAGGCCCAAGCAGACCATTCAACTCTGATGTATTGGTTGATTTGACTGACAAGGAGGATCACCGAGCATCCCCACACACCTATCTGTATCACAATCATACAATCTTGTGTCACAACCTTCTGTTATCGATTGTTTCACTATTCATTCTGCATGCACTCATTAAAAAGGTAATGCACACACATCAAACAGTCATTAAAAATAATCTGAGAGAATAGTACATCTCCCAAGAAGTCTAATCAAGAGGACATGAAGGAAGTGTTGAAGAATTCAGCATGTTATTATTACTTTAGGTTGTTTTCTATTTTGAACAACAAAATAACTAGCAAATATCAAAGAGCATAGGGAGCACTTGGTGACCAACTGATGGTTGATTGTTGTTTTGTCTTAAACAACTCTTGGTGATGTTTGCTCAATAATCTTATCAAGCCCACACATTGCTGGCTTACGAATGCATTTTCATTATTTGTAATAACAAATGAGCATGATAGAACAATAGACAAACTGGGTTGGTTATTGAGTAGTTTATTGTGTGAAGAGGGTGAGCTCTCACATGAATAGTTCATGATTAATGTTATTTGCAGGGTGAAGAGAATTTTTTACCCAAACTGATGAAAGACCATACAGAAGGACCAAGGAATGAATATGAACAAAGTTCTCATCAAGTGAATTTTTAGATTGATGGATAGGGCATTGATTTCAATAAAAATCAACTTACACTTACCAAATTTCCACATTAATTCCCATCTGCCTGGCTTATGGTCATGACGGCTGCTGTGAAACAAAATTTGCATGTTAGAAATGGTGAGATTTTGTGTAAAATAACATGAATCTGACCAACCCAAGTGACAGGAAGCAAGATTGATCTTGCAATGGTATTTTTCATGAAAGAGGCGATTGGGTTTTGACAGCAGAAATTGTCATGGCGCCAAAGTATTGTGTCGGGATATCATTTTTTTGTTACATAGAATCTAATATATTCTTGTTCGTAGAGCAATGTAACATGACAGTACTACAGTTAAACTGGTAAAAAATGAGCTTAAGAAGGGGGAAGAGACAATTCTCCCCAGTGGTAGTCGGAGCCGGCAAGGATGCTCCAGACAAGGTCAAAAGGCTTGAAAAGGCAGAGGGTGACAAATCCCCTCAGGCCATGGTCATTGTAGTGAAGGAAACACTCAACGAAGCCTGAAAGGCTAGGAATGAGGCACAGGAATGAGTGGACATAAAGGTATTACTCTCCTCATGTTTAGTCCTTCTGACTTTGTCCTCCATTGAACCCTGATTGTACCATTTGTATGAATGGATGTGATAGTCCCAAGGATCACATTCATACCGACTCTCTGATTTGCAAAGGATGCCATCTCTTCTAAGAAGTACTTTGTCACTAACTTGGTAGTCCCAATCACGACATGAGCAATTTTCACATTCCGTGTGAAGGTCTGTTATCGGTTGCTGGCAATCTCCAATTTTGTTTCAGTCAGCAAGGAAAGGGATGACTAACAACATGTCCTGACCAAAAATTGCTGCTCCCTGG
>JALLPD010001461.1:0-12784 GCA_036940065.1 Cyclotella cf. meneghiniana | reverse complement strand
GCACCTGATGAAATGATCATTCGCAATGAATTATTTGCAATGAATCGTTTGCGATGGATCGTTCGCGATGGATCATTTGCAATGGATCGTTCGTGATGGATCGTTCATGATGGATCGTTCTTGTTAGCGATAAAATGATCGTTTGCGATGAAACTCGATCATCAGTCGATAAGAAACGATCGTTCACGATGACACGCACCTGATTAGACTATCGTTCGTGATGGATCGTTCGCAATGAATCGTTCGTGATGGATCATTTGGGATGGATCGTTCGCGATGGATCGTTGGTGATGGATTGTTCGCGATGGATCGTTCGCGATTAAAGGATCGACCGCGATAAAACAGTCGTTTCGGTGGATAAAATCCTTTGCTATGAAACGATCGTTTCGTTGGAAACGATCGTTTTGGTGGAAACAAGTGCTTGCAATGAAACGGGCATTTGCGATGAAATGATTGGACAATGAAATTTATGAAGAGATGTTGTGGCTATTGTTTGGTTGCGATCGGGGAGGGAGGGGATTAATCAAAGGTATTTACCTAGAAAGCATTGTGGTACTGAGTAGTATGTGCAACTTTATTTTTAACTTCCCCGTGGAGCTTTCTACAGAGGGGTATTGAGTTCCCACGCACAGAAGAATTCCAATGACAAGATACAAATAATGTGAAACTTTTTGTTGCAATCAACACGAAACTTACTAAAACTTCAGCTTCGCTCTGGTCTTGCTGTCACCAGTCAGTTCCAGGACTCCCAATTGCAGCAAAAAAGTAGTCGCACGGAAAACCTCGCGACGTTCAGCCCCGCGGAATCAGACCATCTCTGAATGCCTGAACTACTATTCAGCTTGAACAGTAAAAGATTTTTCGGATTCTTTTGCCCCGTGTGAGCATAGTTTTACAGAAAGAAAACAGTAATATATATTTTTGGCCTCCTATGATCAGTGAAGCATGAAGAACTGAAGAATTGAATTCAAGTATCATCTACTCAAATGTCCAATCATGATGGATGGAACTTTGCCATGTCTATCGCTTACACCACAGTCTGAAGATGAAGCAGAGACTGCTGCCATGGGAGGAAGCTTTCGTACTTTGTGACAGGACATCGAAAAAAGAAAATAAGAAAATATCTTGCCAAATTTCCATATCGTGCAGATGACAACTGCACATGGAGGCTTACTTATCTTCAATGGAGTATGTTATGTGTGACATTGCATAAGCACTTGTGCATAAATTTCAGTGCATCGTTGGAGATACCCCGGCAAGATACTATTCATTACGATTCCACCAAAACCATGTATTAGGGCAAGAACACTATGGGTCCATAGAAAGAAAGATGCCCGTGGTTTTGAGGCAACAGGATGAAAGTTAGTGATAATCCTTAATTACTGGAAAAATATTGAGATTTGTCACTGAAACAATCATTTTACACAATATTCTTCTTGAATGGGATGATGTAGAAGAGAAACGCAGCATGAGATGCATCTGCCCACTGAATAACTGCACTTGACAATGCAGAGAAGATACTAGAAAGAATTGTACTTGTGACTAAATTACAATCAATGGTACAAATGAGTTGCATCAAGATCAATTGATGCGCCTTTGTGTTGAGACTTGTATCCCAAATCAAAATATAATAAACAAGATTGATCATACATTGTTGTAAGAGTGGTCTGATATAAGTGGGCTTAGGATTGGCATAGATGAATCTGAAAGTGCATCAGATTTAGAGAGGACTGACTCATAATAGTAATGTTTTTATTTACTAAAATTCATTGTAGTCTCACTGAACGATATACATTCTACTTATTTGGTTGTTCATCATCTTCACTATGACTGTTGATAGAGGAAAATGCTTCATGATCCTCTTTGTAATGCATCAGCTTTTTCTTCTCTTTCTGCTCCAAAAATTCAAACTCAGAACAATCATATGAATCATTGATTTGAGAACCCATTCCTTCACAAGCCTCCAACTCCACTTCTTTATGAGATCAACCACCACATTCAACTTAGCATTCTCTTGTTGGTACCTTGCATTACTCTCTGTTGTGACCTTCCTTCTTTGCACTATCACCATACCTGAAAGGGATGTTAACTTTTCCTCCAACATTATATAATACAAGCAATCAGAAGAACCTAATGATCAAAGAAATTAGAAAATCTGTCAGTAATGATGGCACATTGAAAAATGCTTCTCGCTTTTTCCTGATACTGATACCCCAGAGGATTGGTATCCTTGATGTCTTTTTCTGTTACATCATGACATCGATTATACACTTGCCACATCAATAATTCAATGTGTGCTATGTTGTTTGCCACCATTCTATCAGTGACTGTACCATATACACCTTGTTCTAAATCAACACAGCTATCCTTTCAGCTACATTGGTCTTTGCCTGACCCTGAGTGGGAGCTCTCCACTTACTCATAGTAGAATATGTATAAACTAGTCCACTATGCACTACTCAGAGTCATGCACATCTTTGGGTTTCAGAACTCCATCATTCTTCAATGTCTTAGCAATCTCATTTGCACTTGTCTTGAAGGATTTTTGGCATTTGATGGACAAAATCAAATTCATGTACGGAGTATGTCCTCTTACTTGTTGCAATGAAAAGCTGGAGCATGGGTGATGTACAAATCAATGCATACATTCTTTTCACAACTAACAAGTGGCTGATGCACACTGATCCAGGAGGTTAGTTTTACAGCTGTCTGGTTAATTTTTGTGTTCACAAGTTTTGCTACCCAGAATAATACATAAAATTCAACTTTTGACCTTCTGATACACCGTATCATTGGGTTCCAGAAAAAATTGTGAGTGGAATCTTTCATCTCATGTCTCTGATATTTTCCTCAAATCTTCTACACATTTAGACAATGTGACACCTTTAAGGAAGCAATTTTTGTATCGGAACTATTACATAATTTTTTCCTCAAAAAGTTTGCAATTTAATTGTGCAACTTTGGCAGGGTAACTTGAAGAGCAATTGTGTCAACATAATCAGGGGGGGGCATTATAAGTACTGATGGCAGCTTCATTGACAATGCAGACACCTCAAGGGCCTGCACAGGCTGTATCACAGCCACAGTGCATGTGCACCAACCTCATTTGAGGCCATCTTATTTACAGGCATTTCGTTTGGTATGACCTTATTGTGGTCATCTCACTTAAATTGCTTCATTCTCGACATTCTCACTTTTCTCCACAGAAAAAGTGACTTTTTTCAATGATCAATAAAGTCATCAATCTGCAGAACAAGACACAACATCTTAGCATTAAATCATAGCAGTAGAAGAGGATATAAGTAAGCGTGGATAAAGGGGTGCAATCTTCTCACATCATGTGACAGACATCACAGTGGATGAATTTATCCTTCTAATCATAGTCATGGTTTACCAGATCATGTTTCTTTTGACGACATACTGATAGTATTCAATTCAAATGACTCCTCCGGAATGACATGGTCAGTAGGCAACATGACTAAAATGAGCAAAATGAGACAATACATGGCAAACTTTAGTGCTATTCTGGAGGTAAACTACCTCACTGGACCAATCATGAAAATGGAATGCACACTCCCTTTTTAGATACTTTCAACCTTGTTACTTACATAATATCTCAAACGGAGAGCTATCTTGTAGCACAAAATACAAGCAGCCATTTCTTGCTGTAAATAAGCAGAATGATCAGTTTCAACTTTTTCCTGCTCAGTAGCAGCCATATTAGTACTAATATTGGCAGCCATGAGCAGGAAAACATGAACAAATGTATTATCCTGGACACCATCAACTGGCCCTTAGGAATCAGTGTACTTCATCTTATCATGGCAATCAAACAATCCAAAACCAGCTCACAAGAAATCAGATGCAGTTGAACCAGCAATCTCACAGCATTCCTTCTTTTGGCAATCATTACCAACACAATCAAAGGTTTTCAAAATGTTATCAGAAGGAGCAATCTGAAGGACTCAGAACTGTGCAGAATCACCACCAGTCAATGCAGCACTCTAACCTCATCAACAGCAGAGTTTTTATTTCCAAAATCAGTAGGAGATGCAGCAGTTCCAGCAACTATTCTCTGCCTCCAATCATCAACATCATC
Organism: Cyclotella cf. meneghiniana; assembly: GCA_036940065.1. Taxonomy (NCBI): domain Eukaryota; phylum Bacillariophyta; class Thalassiosirophyceae; order Thalassiosirales; family Thalassiosiraceae; genus Cyclotella; species Cyclotella cf. meneghiniana. Next base: position 8,685 of record JALLPD010001461.1, on the reverse strand, counting down.
CCACTTGTCATCAGCAAAAGTGGCAGCAAACTATTACTCATGGATACGGTGAATGAGTTGACCGGATGCTACTGCCATTCGTGCTGCTGTTGCACACAGCAGGATGACCAAAGCAGAAGCAGTACTAGAAATGTTACATGTAGACAATGAGAATTTAGCAAAGATATCAGCACAATACGGGAGTAAAGAGGTTTTCCAAGACTGTGTCACATAAGGAGGACGTATCATTAACTCAGACTGTATTCCCTTATCACAAGTTATGCACATTTACTTAGTAGTATGAGACTGTTGAGACGATTGGTACAAGATCTGTGCTATAGGAGGAAGTTTCCTGTTGTCCCCTGGGGGCCATCCTGCAGGTAAAAAGCAAGTAAACAGTTCTATAGTCAAACTTAAACTAGAGGCAAAAGTGAAATGGTCCAGATTGTACTTTTCTATTACAAATTCAATATTCACCCAGCACATTTTCTAATGTCACCTGAATAAGCCATGCAAATCTTGGTAATCCTATATTTGTTGCAACAGATTTAGTGTCTTCAAGTTGAATCCCTCCTATGAATAACTGAGTAGTTACATTTTCCTTATTAAGTATTACACTCAATTCTTTCAGTGCTATTCAGCCACATTGTGCAATGAAACCTGAATACACTGTGCAAACTTTGGCAACCCTTTATTGGTTAGAACTGATTTAGTGCTTTAAATGTGTACTTGGAATTTTTGACCTACAGATGATTGAGTAGCTACATTTTCCCTATCAAGTATTCAGCTCAATTATTTCAGTGCTTTTTATCAACTGGCTCTGGCTCCTTTAAAAGCACCACTTTTATCAATGCATAAATAAATTAAGTTCAAAACCAATCATAGCTATAAAGGCCAAACCGTTTCAATAAATTTCACTCTGTGTAAAATCCGACACTTTTTTGAACAACAGACTCATAATTCTTTCCCAACGCCATTGCCTCATTGATACATGCTGTGCTGACCTCTTTGGTATCATCTCCACTGATTGCATGCAATGGAGTAAGCATATAACATTTAGCACATGAAGCAAACCATCATACTCCTGGAATGTGAAAGATGAGAACGTCTTTTCATGTGTGATTAGAGTAAGGAAAATACTTATCTTTGCATTCATACTTCTCATAGTATGAAGAAGATGTGCAAAACGTGGATGTTGGATTATTGATTCACAACTTAGGGGCAAGTACAGTACCTTCCAGGTCCCAGTGTTGTGTATGGAATGATAGAATCTTATGTGAGCTGGGTTGGTGGAGGTTGGTAGCTAGAGGAAGAATGATGTGGAGTATTGATCACCAAAAATTACCCAATATTCTCATCAGAGTCTTTACAATTTGTACTAGTAGAACACTAAATTAAACCAAGAAAATGTCTTGCATTTTGGCTCAAATTAGCCCTGTTGTGACTGTTTACAAGATTTCTGGAGCCTGTGTCACATAACAAACATCATAGGGCTGAATTCTAGCTTGGAATGAAGAACTGGTTGAGAAGTTGCTGAAAATGGATCTCCAGAACACTATTGTTCTTTAATTTGGTTCAAAATAATTTTATGCAGATGCTGGTATCTATCTTATGTAGGAAGTAAATGTCTTTTTTATGTGTTGTTTTGTGATGAGAGAGTGTTTTTGTGACTATTATGGGCCAATATGCAGAAAATGTAGTAGGTTTCTAGCTTAAGAATTTTTAGAGAGCTCAAGTAGTATAATCTGTCCATATGAGTGTGGGAACTAATACATTTGATGTTTATGGTTCATTAATGCCAATTAGAATAAGACTTTTAAGGCTATGACTGTAGCCCAGCAAGCATCGTCAATGGGTGGCAACTGGATTAGTCATACTCAGGATTACTAGATTTTTAATTTTTTATTGATTTTATAGTACGTATTAGTACCTATGCCCCATTTTCCCATAATCTTTAGTCAGTCGTGGTTTAAATGGGTGGTATATGTAGGGGGGAATCATCAACATGTGTTGTAATATGCACATTGAATTTTTGTGGTAGGGATTGGTGTTTTTTTGTGGATGAGGACTGTTTTGGGTGGTGATATGGCTCTTCATGTAATTTTCATGAGGAATCATTTGGCGGTGGCAGCACAAGAGTAGAACGTTGGCTTTTCATGTTATTTTGAACAAATTTTATGACTTGTCCAGATCTTGACTAGACGTTATGACTTGTCCAGATCTGAGCTTGGGTTCTGATTGGTGTTCAGAGTGCTTTTGGTTCAATTAGTATTCTACTGATATTGTATAAGCCTGCGAACCAACAAATATTGTAGTTGTCTACTGTAACACTGTGAACAAACAAAATTGGATGGCCTTTCACAAATTTTTGAGAGATCAAATTTGTCAATAGACCGCCAAACAAAAAGACTTGAAAATGTTCCAAATTTGTCAACAAATTTGAATATCTTGGAAACCCTAGTACAAGTGTAGCAGTCAAGGTTCACAACCTGTCTCTTGAATGCAGTCATGAGGTAGATATCAGATAGAAGAAAATGTTAACAGCCTTAATTACTAATCAATTTCAAATATAAAAGTTATTTCCAAATTCTGTGCACGACCTTGTGGTGTTGCCATGGATTGCACGTGACCTCCACGAGGACTGCTTTCATGGGATTTCAGCCTGAAGCCACAAAACGTGAGCCTTTTCTCTCGAATCTAACCGACCGTTGACATGACGCAGACAAGAAATCCCAATAAACAAATATGTGACAGCTTAGTCAAAGGAAACAAATGTAGACTTGCGTGCCTATTGAAATAGTCATTCTATAAATTCGCCATGGCAATTCATTCTTGCTAACTGTTTCGATTTTTGCGTAAGGCGTCACAGATCAAAAGGAGGCCTCTCTGCTGCATAGATTCAATGGTTAAATCAAATGAAGCATGGTAAGTGGTGTGTCGGCCATTGACATTGTCCGTTAGCTTGGTATCTGTTTGATCCAGACATGTTTCAACTATCCCAAACAATGGAGAAATGTTCCCAGTTCCTATAAAATTGAATTGGAAGAATTCAACTATTCATGTTCTTGTTTGTCGGATCCAAACATAAATGTTGACTTCTCGTCACGCTGCCCAATGTTGAAGGTGCGATATCAAATCAAGTTAATGTCTGCTGCCACGGCCTCCCACTGGCATCGCTATACGTTCTACTCTGTTGAAACTTCCTCCTCCCCACAAACGGCTCAAACATAACGGAATCGCCTCCCAAACAACCAAACATCCACTTGCCGTAATAACATCCCGCTTCTGGACTCCACTGCCACGCCCCACAATTCGGATCGGCACAACAAGCCTTCATACATTCCACATCGGACGCCGAAGCCTCCACCCTCTTACTCCCCAATCCAAAACACTGTCCCGGTCGTTCATCCGGACTCCAAGTCTCCAAGTGACACGATTTCTTACGAAATTCCCCCCTGTCGTGATCCGAATACACCACATCCTTCCCATCCTGTCCTTGAACTCTCGGCACCAAATACTGCCCCCTCCATCGAACGGGAGGCGAATCATTACACCACGTCGGCGTCCCGTCCTTCTCCATGCCCAACCGCACGTCCCCTCCTCGTAGACATCCCACGTCCGCGCGGAATTGGAAGGCGATGCAATCGGAGTCGTCGCAGCAGGAGGATGCGCATTCGGCGGCGGTGACGGCGGAGGGGTCGGGTTGGATTCCTCCGCCTTGACAATTGCCGTGGAGGGATTCGTTGGGTTTCCATGGCGAGGAGGGACAGGGTGGGATGACGGCGAGGAGGGGTTTGTGAGAGAGGGCTTTGGAGAGTTTGGTGATGGTGCGAGGGAGGAAGACGAGGACGGAGGATAGGAGGATTGTGATGAGGACGATTGACCATTTCGCACGGAGCGAGAGGCATCGTTGGAAGGCGACGATTGTGGTGTTGCCGAGAGGTTTTCGTTTGCCGCTGTCGTACGCGCTTACTTCGGGCATGATGCTGGAAGCTGCTGGAAGATGTTGATGGGGGACAGAGAGGTGGCCCAGCCCAATGCACTGTATCTATTTATCTACGATACAGTATGAGATAGTATGGGATGGAGCCCAGCCCACCGGTATTTGATCTTGTTGCCATCTATGTGTCTCACCTCTCTCTTGCACCGAACGGAAACAGACATTTGGAGACCAAGGCGGTGAAGGTCTCCCTTGATCCCTTTACATTTCACCCTACAGCACATCCTCTTTCACCAGTATAGATTCATTACAAATGGAAACGGGGAAACCGCTGTTGTCCAACAAAACGCACCTGCGCCGGTTTCTCTTCTATACCGCTTCATTGGCGGTAATGTTCACAGGGGCGAAAATATTGACGGCGATGACCGGGAAGAACTTCCTAGAAACTGATTTCGCCAAGACCTACTTATCTTCCACCACTCTCAAGGCGCTGAATATAGGCATTGGCCACGACAACAGCGACTCTCGCGGGTCACATTCACACGAAGAATGCTGCAAAACACTGATGGAACACATGCAGGGTCATTGGCAGCACTATTTTGTCTTCTTTGACAACATGTCAGAAATGATTCTCGCGGATCCATCCATCAAAGAATCGGCCTTCCCACTCACGTCGGACTTGTTGAATGACACATCAATTCAGGCCATGTATCTAGTCGAAGAGATCCATTGGCTGCACGGCCAAGGTCTGCCTCTCAGCACTGAGCCTCATCCTGCAAAGAGCTGGAATTTTAACGGAAGACCTCATTGTAGACACAGATGGGACACGGACACGGACAGAGGGATATCCTATCTCTCGACAATTGGGAATCAATGTGGATGCGGCTCCACAACATTTCAACCTTCTCATTCGTATTGGTTGTATGGGGACGACAGAAAAACGACCACCGTGGGAATACATCCAACAGAAGCATCAGAATCATCCGCGAACTTTGACCAAAAAGGCGGCAATATCCTTGCAAAGACGAGTCCGTCGCTCCGTCTCGCGAGATATTTTGCTCGAAAGAATCAAACGCTTTGTTTTGCAGGAGACAGCGTAGACTACCAATTTTATTTTGCCTTGAAGAATAATCTCCACAGAGCGGAACTGCTTCACCAAAAACATTTCAACACATCGTTCGTGAATGTTTCCTCTCATCATTATCCGATTCAATACAAAACCACACCGGGAGACCCCTTGAAGGGATACAGGTTGGGTGACGCTGATTGGAGGATTGCTCAAGAAGTTGTGGAGACTAGAGTCACATTTCATGACGAGCCAGACAACTCCTTTACATTCCAGTATCTTAAACTTTATGGCTGGGGTCCGTGGCTTTATGAATACATGGAGGAATGCGAAGTCATCATAATGAATTTGGCTCTACACTACGTAGCATCTGGTGACTTTCAAGGAAGAACAGGTCACACCTTATTTGATGACACCCAGGCAGCCATCACATACCTGACAAACTTTTCTGCGGGCGCGCAAAATCGAATTGCAGTTTGGCGATCATCGTTACCACAACATTTTGATACACACGATGGGCATTACCCAAGCGATAATAATGTAGCGCAGACACCCTGCGTCGCTATCAAAGAAGATTACTCTCCCAAAGGAACAAACAGGACACAGGAATACAACCGAGTTCATTCGAGTGCGTTTGAGAAATTTTGCCATACTAACCAGAGTTCTTGCGGCAACATGATGTATACCTGTAAAGTCAATACAACGTCCATGGACTTTCGAACCGTGTATTTCTATTGGGTTGCTAATAACCTTACAGTAGAATTAGATCGCACAAAGCATGACAAGGCAAATGTTACAGGTTCTATTTTATTGTGGCAACTATTTGATTTGTTTGATGTTCCCGTATGGCACTCATCTAATGGCGATTGCAGTCACTTTTGTTACGTGCCGGCGCTGTATGAGGCAGCATTTCAGCGGTTAGAACTTCTTTTGGGACTGTGACTACTGGCTCATTCCACGTTCCTTAGATTCAAGATACAGCTAACCATATATAAAAACTCGCATTTCTACGTATTCACATTTGTTTCTGTTACGCACTATAACAAACCTGACAACTGTACATTGTTCGGGACCTTCTCACACAGATCTCTCCAGCATTACTTCAGTAATTTTCATCGATCTCTACATGACTACGTCTCTCGTCCCTGCCCGAGCTCCTAGTTCTGATGAAATCACTCTCCCCATCTTCATTGCGGCGGCCATCACTCCTGCGGCTACCCGAGCTCCTTGTCCTCGTCAAATCATTTCGTTCGTCGACCTGTTCGTATTCGTACCTGTCACTCCTGCGGTCTTCCGAGCTTCGCATCCTCTTGAATTTATCGTCGGATTTCTTTTCGACCGTAGAACTCGGCATTTTGTTCCTCCAGTCCTCCGAGCATTTTGAATTCTTCTCCTTCTTCCTCCCAAACACACTTCTAGGCAACGGCTTGTCCCTCACCGATTTGTTCACATGGAACGTCGAACGACGTACACGCGGGACCGACTTGGATCGAGCGCGCAAGTTCTGCACACCCTGGCGACTGCGATGGACGACAGCTTCGACGCCCTGACGACCACGACGGGCTACCGCATCGACGCCTTGACGTCCTCGGCAGGCGGCGTGCTCTGCGCCCTGACGCATGGGCTGGGTGACTCGACTGACACTGTGTGAAATTTTGGAGCGCGTAGATTGGCGAATGGAAGGATCAGCCGATGACTTGGAGCTGATGTTTCCATCCAGAGGCTTTTTGACACGTGTGGCAATTTCAGCATCGTCAATGACGTCGTAGCTGTTGGCAACTTGTTGGTGCTTCCGTGCTGAGCGTAAAAGGGAGGGCTCGCGGTTGCTGGATATTCGATTTCGATACATTTTTGGGATGAATGAGGAGGTACAGTTTGAATTCACATGTATTATGACAGTTCCGGCACGATACCAGAAGACGTGAGAGAAGATGACGCCATGATTTACCGAGGAGGTATGGTATCAAATGGTATCGTACAATACCAATGATGCCAACAATTCGATTCCATACCATAGTTATATTGATCCCAGGTTGAAAAAGCTTGACATCTCTTGGACATCTTCCATTGACAGGCTATCACTAGACCTTTTTATTGTATTGTACCAAACCATTATATCATGTTTTTTTCAGCTTTTTTCCGTTGAATAAGAAATCCGTTCAAGGAATACGTTCAAGACAAAAACACTGCAATGGAAGATCCCGTAAAATAAAACCCATTTTGCTGGAAAGGCTTCACTAAAATGGATCTTTTGGATTCCTGGTGAGTCACAGTCTATTTGTCGTTCGTGACTCACGACGCCGCGATCTGACAACAGCAACCATTAAAATCATACAATTTCCCGCAATTTCCACCTAGCTATCATGCAAAATATGTCCTATATGATTCCGACAAGTCTGAAAAAAGTACGATACATATCATAAGAGGGCTCTTGCTTTTTGTGTTTGCTGGGGAGTGTTGATATACGCACGTGAATATTAATATGATTTTATTATGGAATTACCTGTAATAATAAAAAGTTTTATATACAGTTTACCAGATTAATTCGATTGCAAAAACAGGTCACGATGTGCACATGATAAAAAGATTTCCCTCTTAAGTGATATCACGTTGTATACAATATACTAATATAGTGTTATTGCAAAAAAAGGTCTAAATGTGCGCGTCATAAATAAAAAATTTAGATATCTACCTTTATTTTTTGCGTATTTCTCCTCAACAAATACTGACTAATACAAGGTCTAGCAATACTACTAGTAATGATATGAAGATAAAAAATCTCTAAATCCAAAAAAGGGTTTATCTTACTTTTTCTTACTGGTCCCCTACCACCCTCCTATGACCAGTCCCATGCCCAGAAAACAAGGAAATCAAGCAAAACAAACTACTATACACCACCAAATACATCCTCAAATGCAGCAGCAGCTTCCTCTCTCCATGCCCAGGAAACAAGGAAATCAAGCAAAACAAACTACTCTACACCACCAAATACATCCTCAAATGCAGCAGCAGCTTCCCCTCCCACAGTCCACCTTACACCAACCTGTTGAGCTACCTTATTCAACCTTGTCCTGCCGTTTTACCAAACCTCAATGCTGCCTGAACATGGCTCCATTAATTACCTTATTCAATTCACTAACTAAGTAAAAAACAAATAAGTCAACATGTAGAAACTAAATAAAATTGTTTTATTAGTTTTGTTAAAAAAACTCAGCCAAAATGCATATAAAGGTTGATTGTTGCTTTTTTACGATGGTTAAGGGGATATAATTGCAGCTTCAACCACATTGGCAGCGATGTATGCAGCGACAGTGATGGCTGCAGCGATAGCAATGGCCGCAGCAACAGCTATGGCCAGTGACAGCGATGGCTGCAGCGACAGCAATAGCTGCATCAACAGCTATGGCCAGCAACAGCAATGACCACAGTGACAGCAATGGCCACAGCAATGGCCACAGTGACAGCGATTGCTGAAGTGACAGCAATGGCCGCAGCAACAGTGATGGCCACAGCGACAGGTATGGAAGCAGCAACAGCGATGGCTGCAGCGACATCAATGGCCAGCGACAGCAATGGACGCAGCAACAACGATGTTGGCTATCCATTAGTCCTTTCTCTAGGAAGAGACTTACGCTGGTAAGGTGACATTGCCTTCCTTACTAAATGGATGCCATGTTTGTTTTCCATGGAATTTTCTGAA